>JAODAL010004372.1:0-157787 GCA_025379985.1 Phyllomedusa bahiana | reverse complement strand
CCAGTTTTTGCCACCCCCAGAATGTCATTGTCCACTGCCTGACCTAAATCTGCGTCGTGACCTCCACACTGTGTCATTGTTCCCTCTTGACCTCATGCTGCGCTTCCCTGTTGTTCGCTGGGTCACCTACACAACTGTGTCATTGTGACACTTCTGACCTCAAGCTGTTGCCCTGTGCCGTCACCTCCACATCTCTGTCATTGTGCCACTCTGTGGCCTACTCCAGTTTTTGGCTCCACCTCCAGAATGTCATTGTGCCACTTCTGACCTCATGCTGCTGCCACCGGTCATCTCCACTCTCTGTCATTGTGCCATCTGTGGCCTACTCCTGTTTTTGCCACCTCAGAATGTCATTTTGCCACTGTCTGACCTCATGTTGCTGCCACCGTCACCTCCACTCCCTTTCATTGTGCCACTCTGTAGCCTACTCCTGTTTTGCCACCTCCAGGATGTAATTGTGCCACTGTCTGACCTCATGCTGCTGCCGCCGTCACCTCCACTCTCTGTCATTGTGCCACTCTGTGGCCTACTCCAGTTTTTGCCACCTCCAGAATGTCATTGTGCCACGGTCTGACCTCATGCTGCTGCTGCCGTCACCTCCACTCTCTGTCATTGTGCCACTCTGTGGCCTACTCCAGTTTTTGCCACCTCCAGAATGTCCATGTGCCACTGTCTGACCCATGCTGCTGCTGCCGTCACCTACACTGTGTCTTGTGCCACTGTCTGACCTCAGCTGCTGCTGCCGTCACCTACACACTGTGTCATTGTGCACTCTCTGACCTCATGCTGTGCTCTGCTGACGTCACCTCCACTCTGTCATTGTGCCACTCTGTGGCCAACTCCAGTTTTTGCCACCTCCAGAATGTCATTGTGCCACTGTCTGACCTCATGCTGCTGACGTCATCTCCACTCTCTGTCATTGTCCACGCTGTGGTCTACAACGTTTGCCACACAGAATGGTCATTTGCCACTGTCTGACCTCATGCTGCTGCCACCGACAACTCCACTCTCTGTCATGTGCCACTCTGTAGCCTACTACTGTTTTTGCCACCTCAAGAATGTAATTGTGCCACTGGTCTGACCTCATGCTGCTGCGCCGTCACCTCCACTCTCTGTCTTGTGCCACTCTGTGGCCTACTCCAGTTTTTGCCACCTCCAGATGTCATTGTGCCACGTCTGACCTCATGCTTGCTGCCGCGTCACCTCCACTCTCTGTCATTGTGCCACTCTGTGCCTACTCCAGTTTTTGCCACCTCCAGAATGTCATTGTGCCACTGTCTGACCTCATGCTGCTGCTGCCGTCACCTACACACTGTGTCATTGTGCCACTGTCTGACCTCATGCTGCTGCTGCCGCCGTCACCTCCACTCCCTGTCATTGTGCCACTCTGTGGCCTACTCCTGTTTTTGCCACCTCCACACTGTGTCATTGTGCCAACGTCTGACCTCATGCTGCTGCCGCATAGTTGATGCCGTCAACTCCACACTGTGTCATTGTCCACTCTCTGACCTCATGCTGCTGCTGATGGCTGCTGCCGTAACCTACACACTGTGTCATTTGTGCACATCTGTGGCCTACTCCTGTTTTTGCCACCTCCAGAATGTCATTGTGCCACTGTCTGACCTCATGCTGCTGTGGCTGCGCCGTCACCTCCACACTCTGTCAACTGATGTTGCCACCTGAAGCCCACAGCTTGTTTTTTTTCCAGCTGTCGCTTCCATGACTTTATCAGGCTACATTCCCCCTCAGTTTTTTGGTCAGTTTTGCCCTCTTAAGCGCCCAAGGAATTTTATAGTGAAGCGATTCTAATAGCGGCGGCAGTCATCTGCGTGTCATACTAAAACACAACATTGTATGAAGACCAAACCAAGCTCCCTCTGGATATTTAAGCATGGCACAACATTCTACAGCACCCTGCAGGCTCTGTGCAGCCTGGAAATAGCTTTTTTTAACATGATTCGTCCCGAAGTAATTCGGACCGAAGTTATTTTTGTCGGAAATTCGGCGAAGTGAGCGAACCGAATTTTTGAGAAATTCGCCCATCTCTACCAAACAGTCAAAAGTAGACTACGCATGGTCTACTGAAGTCTATGCCTTTGCCACAGTATACATTTAAATACATGTTTGCTGCTATTTCAATGTAAATGCACAGATATAGATGTAAACAAGGCCTTAGCTGTTTTAGCGATCAGTGGGGCAGAATAAAAAATTATGTATTTTTGTATATGAACACAGTAAATATCGTATTACACTTGTACTGAGTCATACACTGCTATATCCACAACATGGAAGCCATTATATTTACCCTCCATAACTCTCTGTCACCAAATAAAGATTTCTAGCTAAAAATAAGCATTTGACATGTTTTCTTAAGAAACAGGGAAACCACAATTGTAATTAGTTTCACACTAATTGTATATTATGTGCTATATAAAATGTATGATTATGAAAGAGATGATCTGATGCCAATATCCATTGTGAGTGGAACAGTTTGGGCCACATAAAATAATATCTCACGGAGAAAAACAGTTGCCTTGAACTACAGATTACAAAGTGTGGATTAAATGATGCAATTTGGAAAAGTTTAGCGACATGGGTCTATTTTGTATGACAGTTATAGAGCTCTCCTAGCCTGTTTGTTACTAAATGCTTGTATCTTCCATTAATTAATAATTATGGAGCATCTTTTTTATAATCACTAACTTTTCTTAGTTATTTCTCTAAAAAATGTATAGAGAAATTGACAACTAGACAGTGCCACTTCTGTCCCTACACAGGCTGACACTGGCAATGCTGATTGGAAAGTTCTGAGAGTATAAGGACCCTGTTGATAAAGGGATTTATTACATAGTTACATACTAAGTACAGCTGAAAAAAATTAAGTTCAAACAAGAATTGGGAAAGATGTGGATTAAGGGACGAGGATAGGGAATTTTTAGCCTTGTTTCCTTCTACTGATGCAGACTTTGGAACCCATAAGGCAAGAACCAATCAGTGTTAAATAAAAAATTCATTCCTTATCCCAAAGATGCCATCAGACTGGATGCAGATGTTTTATACAGCTACATTGTAGTGGCAGGAGTGGATCCGCTGTACCACTACAGGCGATGGTGTAAGGGCTTGTTCACACGGAGTTATGACTCCGCGTTAACATCTGCTTTGTAGATGTGTCTCGGGGGCCGACAGGACAGACCCAGAGATGTATCTAACAATTAGCAGTGTGTTTAACACTGCCGGCAATGAGGAACACGCAGCGGCGTTCACACGAGATATCGCCGCTGCGTGTTTACCCTGCGCCTGTCGGGTCCCCTTTATGGACCCGATCAAAGAATTGACATGCAATTCTTTGATCGCATCTGCAAGACGGATCCGACAGGCAAGAGTCAAACATGCAGCGGCGATCTCTCGTGTGAACGCCGCTGCGTGTTCCTCGTTGCCGGCAGTGTTAAACACACTGCTAATTGTTAGAAGCATCTCTGGGTCCGTCCTGTCGGCCCCCGAGACACATCTACAAAGCGGATGTTAACACGGAGTCAAAACTCCGTGTGAACAAGCCCTAAGCCGCACCAGGAAGCGGAGTCTAAGGGGCCGCTGGTTTGCACCAGAGCCCGCCACAACGCGGGTTGGACCTGCTGCGGCAAGCGAAATCCCAGGTCGCTACTCCTGACGCAACTTGCCTGCAATGGCGGCTGAAGCGAGGTAAAGTACAGAATCATAAGGCTGGCTCGTAGTTGGGGACAGGCAGGAAGGTCAGGACAGGCGCAAAAGGTTTGTGGTTAAGAAACGTAGCTAAGAATAGTAAAACGGTAGAACAATAATGCAATCTGGAATGCTTTTTCTAAGGCTTAGAGCACTGTAGATCCGGCAGGGAAGGAGCATGGAATATAAGGGTCAGCGCCTGGCAATTTGCCACTTACAGGCGCGCTGGCCCTTTAAATCTCAGAGAACTGGCGTGCATGCGCCCTAGGGCAGAGAAGCGCGGACAAGCAGGGGAGTGGCTAGGTGAGTAACTGCCAACATGTGGACTGTGGCGCCAACCGTCCCCGGTGGTGTGCGGGAAGAGGGGACACGAGTGCGCCAGCAGCCTAACATGCGGACTGCGACACTGCCGTGACATACATAAATATTAATATTTTTTAGTTTCAGTAGTTATCTATTCTTGAAACCCTTAACTGTTCCTGCTGTCACCAGCTCCTGGGCGGCTATTCCACAGATTTACAGTTCTCATGGCAAAGAAGGTTTTTCTTCTCTGAATATTAAATCTTTTTTATCAAGACGGAGTTCATGGCTTCTGTCTCTTTAGAGGGTTTGACATGAAATAGCTTATAAGCAGACTTTTTGTAGGACCATTTATATACATAAATCAAGTCTCCCCCGTAGTTGTCAAGTGGTGCATTTTCAGTGAAAGTAGACAGTGTAACAAATACCACATTTCCTGCAGTCTATCATAAGCGTGAGTAGCATGGTGGCTCAGTGGTTAGAACTATTGCCTTGCAGTACTAGCGGCCTGGGTTTAAATCCACCATGGACAACGTTTGTATGTTCTTCCCATGTTTGCTTGGATTTACTCCAATTCCCTCCACACTCCAAAACATAGTAATAGATTAATTTAGATTGTTAGGAACCAGGACCAATGTGAATAATGGCAAATATCACTCTCTGTACACTGTAAAATAAAACAGCATTATATAGGAATAAAACAAATAATAGTGTCACATTTGAGGATTAAAAAAGACTTTGCAATGTCATCCATATACAGTGATAGCCTCAAATCCCATCCCATGAAGTCGAATGCTATAAACGTCCTTGAAAGTGTAGAACATACAGTACTTCCATCTAAGCATAGCGGCAAACGGGTGTCAATTTTCAATACTGGTTACCTGCTTGTGTATTCATTTATTTCTATTTTAATAAGAAGTTTCTGACAGAATAGGTTATTCTTTATTTTAAAGATGAGACTACACCTTTTCCACAGAATTACTGGCAAAGACAGCATATACTCACCGACAAAACTGTAGAAATTGTACATCACACAAGGGCTTATAGATATTCCACAATGTCATCCTGGCTGAACCAGAAAAACCAGTATGCTAAGGAATTGTATTACATTATCCAGTTTGTATGCCATGAACTCTACCACTGACTACATTTACTTGGCATGTGAGATATCAACGCCCTCATTCTTTTTCAGTTCTCCTCTAAATATCAAATGCTATCCATTGCTACATAGAGGCCGATATCTATACCTCATCATTAAATTTGAATACAAATCTCAAAAGACAATTTAGCTACAACTTAAAGAGGTTGTCTCATGTCAAAGTTTCATAGGATGCATGAATGAAATAATGCTGCTTTGCTCTGTCACTTCCTGATCAATCTATCTGTAATTAGCATATTAGCTCAGTGTATTCAGACCTCTCTGTTTTTCAGTCTAGATTAGCTAAATTACCTTCTCTGAGGTCTAGAGACGCTTCTGAGCTAATGTAAACAGTAATTAGTCTTTTGTTTGAAAGATCAGATAACACACAAGCTCTCACACTGCGGAGCCAAGACATATGTGATGACGTCACTCCTTGCTATCAGATATAACAAATAGAAGGGGGGAGATGTACACAGGTCGGTCACTTGGGAAAAAAGAGAGAGCACAGAAGGTGATAAAATCATTTGTAGCTCCTTAACAAAAAAAGATGAACAATGCAATATATTTGGAAAACGTCTTCATTTAGTGTTTCCTACATTTTGAAAGCTAATCTTTGTAGTGAGACAAATTAAGTGGTGGTTAGCACTGTAGCCTTGCACCATTCAGGTCCTTGGCTTAAAACTAAGCAAGCAAAAAATCTGGAGTTTGTATGTTTTCCTAGTGCTTGTGTGAATTTTTTTTCTCCAGTATTTCTAATTCTTCCTATACTTCAGAACTATACTGATAGTTTAATTTGCTTCCTATACAAACTGGCCCTTGTGAGTGTGTATGAGGCAAACTAGATTCTGAATCAGACTGAGGACATGGATTGATCTAAGTGATGAACATCTTTGTACAATACAGTTGAAAAGACCGGTACTATAAAAGCAATGAAAAAATAATAATAAGGACACCATGAAAGCCAACACTTACAGGCTAGAATGTTATCTCTCCAAGCTTAAAAATAACTCTAAAGCCAAGAGGTTCTTCCATCACAAAACGGAATAAACAACCTACGATATGACTGTTATTTACCAGAGATCAATGACCTTATTAGCCTCAAACTCCCATTCTGTACAGAGAGTAGCTGGAAAGGAAACTGCTGCAATTTATGGCAGTGTATAGCTTGGTGCTCCTACAACCTTCGCCCTGTGTAAACCATGAACTGGGTGATGAACTGGTGGAGTCCGGGAAAGCTGATTTCAGCAGACTTCCTCGAATAGCTCAGATATAAGCAGGACATCCTGTTTGCTCGAGCTAGGAAAGCCTATTTTATTCATTGTTAGTGGAGTTCAGACTCTACAGTCAAATAGTGATTAATGTGTCTCCATAGCTACCAACAATGGAATGTGTGCTTTCCAGGGCAGCATTTTTTTTCTTTTTTTCTTCCACCTAAACATAAAAAGCTTAAAATGTCTAAAAAGCGTAAAATATTTTAAAAGTCTTGTATTGTACACTCTGAAGAGCACACTTTTACAATGTATTCACAATTGAAACTCTCTTTATTGAGGGTATCATGTCCAATTAGAGTAACTGGAGAAGGCTTCATCTTTAGAGACTCACCAACTGCTGTCAGGCTGCCAGAAACAATGGTGTATGGTCTGTGACCGGATAGTTATGGCACTTGTCCAGTCATTTGTGCATTTTGTTTTATTTCCCTTCTAATTCCCAAGGATAGGTCAATAAGGGAAGAGGTTTTTTTTTCAACTTTTGCAACTTTCTTTAGATTGTGCTCAGATATTCTGATTTCTGCTTTAAAATGACCAAATTGCTATCGTTATTACATGTTATATATTGCGTTATTTGTTCTGGCTACTTGTATTATTTTGTGTTGTACTACTGCAGAACAATGACTTCTACTCTGTACCTTTTGGATTCTCCCTTAAAGGGGTGTTTCCTACCTTGCACTTTGGATAGGGAACGGGCCCTCATAAGTCTCAGCTCAGAACAGAGAGCCGGTCATGCTTGAGCTCGACTCTCTATTCTTTTCTATGGGAGTTTTGAATACATCCAAACACACCACTCAGCTGGACTGGAAATTCTCATAGAACAGAATGGAGAGTCATGTGCAAACACACTGTCTCTCCAGCCTGAGCCAAGACATTTGGGGTCCTGTGCCTGAGATACATGGATGTCCCAGTGTTGGGACCTGCACCTATCTCACTTTGATGGCACTTTGATATGCCATCAGAGTGCATGGCGGGAACACCCCTTAAATCTGTTTGTATATACATTATTGACCACTGGATTGTTTGCCTTTCCCTCTGCCTTGAATTCTGGGACTTGTACTCCTGCTGCATCTACACTGTCTTGGCCCTGCCCTGCTTTTGTTTCACATTCACTGTTGTTGTCCCATTACTTTTTCCACTATCCGCTATCTTCCCTGAACACTATTCAATCTCCTTACCCCTTTCTATTCTAGTTGATGACAACTCTGTAGATAGAATCTGAGGATTTCCAGGAGCAAAAGTCATATCTCTCTATAGGGGTGAAAACAGGGGTATACCTGTTGCAAAACTTCAGCTTGGGCCCTCCCATCCGTTGGGCAAGTGCTCTTCAATGCATAGTGCTTAACAATGCATTCTCTACTTGAGTTTAAAGGGGTTGTCTCACTACATTGATTCATCTCATCTCAGTCTTGTTGTCTTGGTTTCATTTTGAATTCAGCGGCGTGCTACCGGCTTCTACTAGGCTGCAGTAGAAGCCATGGCTGTAACTATAGCAACCAGTGTGGACAGCCTATCAGGATAGATCAAACAGATCTGTAGCTATAGTGACCTGAGGAGCTGATGCAGCCCATACAAGAGGGGATATCTAGGAATAGGTAGGACACTGTTAATTGACATATATTGCAAAGTGATTTGTTTTTGCAAGATCTTTAACATAAAAGCAATCCTTGTAGTGAGACAACCCCTTTAAGGCTGTTTGCGCTGTAGGATACTGCATAAAATGATTCCTAGATAACCAATCAAATATACCATTTGAAGAAAAGGAACTACATTATAGATTTGTTTGGGGTGCCAATGTACAGAGCTCATCCCTCTGTCAAACACTTAGATGCTACAGGCACTATTGAATGCAGCATCTTAGGGGTTAAATGGCCAGGACTGGAGCTGGTTTTGATCTCGCCGCTGAGCCGGCACCATGCGAGTATCAGCTCCTGATCACTGGATTGTTGGATCTTTATGACTGAGCAATGCAGCTACAGCTCCTCAACTCTCTAACTTCAAAGGCTTGGTCACAAGGGTAACCGCTGTGACTCATTTAGCTACGCCACTGGGTAAAAGCCTGTGAGGCTGCTAATTAAGAGTGATGTAAGCAAATTGCAGAAGCTGTTTGTAAGCATTGAACTAAACAATAACAGCTATAACTGGTCTCAATCTTATGACTGTGTGTAAGGATATAGTTAAGCATTCAATATCATACAAAGAGGCTTTCCAAAACATGACAGGAAACCCTCTCACCAAGGTCACCTTAGAACACTAATAGACTAGACCATTTCATTATGCTGTCTACCATCCCGCCTCCACCCAAAATACCATTTAGCTCAATCAAATTTTTTTTCTGCTTTTAGAACATTGTTTCATGCTTGTTTCCCAGTTAAAGTTGTTCCATTGACTGGATTTAACCTTTTCCCAAATGATGCTTAAATATTATTGATATTACTGAAATCATGTTTGACTAAAATGAGGACTCTGCGGCTGCACTCAATTTGACCTCCAATAATTTTGTGCTGAGACTTGGCCAGCATAAAATAAATAGACATTGCAGTTTACTTATGAGACAAATCTAATGCTAAATGGACTTTAAATATTTGGACTTATTATTCACAGTGTCCAAGAGGATGTTTACAAAAGATGGAAAAATTCATAAGCACAGGAAAGGTAAACTGCCAGCATACAAATAGACTACCTAGTGACAGTCATATCAGTGCAAGGAGGAAAGACTGTAAATGCAAACGATAAAATAGACAACACTATGTGTGATGCCAGCTCCAGGTACCACAGACTGCATTATGGTTACACACAGCACATCCTATCACTGTAAATAAACAGACCCAACTAAAATATAACCTTTAATTACATATTTTAAAATGTATACAAACAATCCCTTAATTAGACAGATATAGAAAGTACAAATAGAAGATATATTGGGGTGCCTATAAATACAATTGTTTATTTTGGGTGTCTTTTTTCTTGCACAACAAACAGTCCAAGACACACAAAGTCCAGCTCACCTGAATGAATGAATGAATGAATGAATGATTGATTGTGGACAGCCGGCAGGTGCATGGATCTGGCTGGGAGGCACCAGACTGTGAACTAAAGAAAAAAAGTCCGCATGGATGGCGGGAAAGATCCCGCACCGTTAGATGAATAAAATAATCTTCTTTATTGTATTAAACCATTAAAATCCAAACACGACAGTCAGACTCTGTATGTCATGTCTGGATTTTAATGGTTTACCGGGGTAGCGGGCGCAGTAGCAGCTGCCCCGAGGTGCGGGCCCCCCTAAGCACACGGACCCCGGAGCAACTGCTACGTCTGCTACCCCGGTAGTTACGCCCCTGATGTTGCATTACAATAACCGTGTTAAAAGGGGACTATGGCAGGACCTAATGCGTGTTTCACCAAGATACGGTTTTGTCCAGGGTACAGATTTTAATTAACTACCTGGTTTATAAACCCACATAAACATACCCGCAGGGTCAGAACTGTCTCCTTTTTAATATGAATGTTATATGTATCTATATAAGCTTAATAAAGTATTGCATATCATTTTTCTACTTGATTGGGTTTATGTGTGTATGCATATCCCAAATAAACAGAAACATGTTAGCACTCAAGTAATAGTGCTATATCATGGCAAAATAATACTGCCATACAGTGTCCACAAAATGTACAACAGAGTGTCCAATCATGCTATAAAAAATACATACTCTATAGGATTAATAGTGTCATATGTCACTCACATAATAGTGCTGAACAGAAAGGGAGTTTTAACATAATAAAGGAAGTGTTTGTTTTCCAAGGAACCTTCCTGGATACTCCATGTTGTATTTTACAATAAATTGTTCATCTTTATAACTTTTCATTTACAGTTTACCAGCAGAACATTAAAAATGAATAATGATGCATGACTCTTTCACATTTCCTGCAATGCAAGAGTTATATTGCAGTACTGAATGACTCTACATTGCCTACCGAGTGGCCTCATATTCTGTCTGAATAATAGTGCCATATGTCAATCATTTAATAGTGCTGAATAGTACAGAAGCAGTGAAGTAGCTACAGGGGTTGCAACGGTCGTAGTTGTGACCAGACCCCTGAGCCCACAGACCCCCCTCATGACACCACTGCATTGCTGAGTCACATAGACCCAGCGACACAGCGATTGCAACCAGGGCTGCTGTTACGGCAGTCCAGCTGGTACTGTCATACGGGGCTTGACCAAACTGTGAAACAAAGAGGGGGAGGCGCTGCCACCAGCAGCTACTGCCCCTTTGTTTCACAGGACTGGTAGAAAGAACAGGCCTGTTCCTTCTCCCATATCTCAATTGTATGTGCGTCCTTGCAACGTGCATTCAATTGAAATGTAAGGCGGTACAGAGAAAGCTATGTACTCTCCGCTGTATGCAGCTGCGTAGACGTTATGTTGAAGCGACATCATTGGGCTACCTACGCTGCTTCATGTCTTAGGCCCCAAGCCTACAGCACCCAACTTGGGGCCTAGAGCAGATGGACTCACTGGAAGTGCATGAAGAGGTGAGTATTATTTTTTTTATTTATAATGAGGTGCTTATAAAGCTACTTACCTACTGGGGGACCCATATATAGCTACCTACCTATTTGGGTGTCTCTATGTAACTACCTTCTAGGGGACCTATACATTTACCTACTTACCGGAGGGCCCTATATACTTACCTACCTACTGGGGGGCCCTATATAACCACCTATTGCTTGATCCCTATATGCCTACCTATGGGGGCCCTATCAACCGGGTTTTTTTATTGGCAGGGGGTTTATAGATTTATCTACCTACTGAGCAGCCTATATACCTACCTACTGCGGGTGGCCCATAACCTTACATACCTACTTGTGGGCGTTATATACCTACCTACAGGGGGCCCTATATAACTACCTACCTAATGGGGAATCTATATACCCACTTACCTAATGAGGGCCCTATATATCTACCTACCTACCTACTGGGAGCCCTATATAACTACCTTCTGGTGGGCTATATACCTACATATGTACCGGAAGGCTATATACCTACCTACTTACTGAGGGGGTCTATATACCTAGCTACCAGGGGCCCTAACTTCCAGGCCACCAAGTGGTTCTTATTACCATTTGGAGCACTACAGGTGAAGAGTGTTGATATTCGGGAGGGAGGGACAGGTGGGAAGATGATAGAAAAGTGAGGAGTCTCAGGTGTTTGTGTTGGAAATTCTGCAGGGACAAGTCGTGACCGGGGGAAGTCATCATGACTGTCTGGACAGGATGGAGTAGGAAAGGGAAAATAAATGACTCCAGTCATAGAAGACATCACCTGTGAGTCACTGGATGTAACTGCACTGTAATCAGTGATATGTGTGCAGAGCGCCAGTGTACACTGCAGCTTACCACTATATAGTCACTATATGGTGGAAATCTTAGTGTAATGGTTTATAATCACTAACAGTATGATGGTATTATTCAGTCACTTTATGGTGTGGATATGTGGTAGTGTTATTTTGTTCTTGTATATTGTTATTATTGGTAATATTGGTTTTGGTATATTGATTTGATGAGTAACAGTATGTTGGTACTACTCACTATATTGTACTGATATATGGCAGTATAATTTGGTCTGTATATTGTTGTTATTTGGCAACATTGGCTTTGGAATACTGGTTTGGTCAGTAACATTTTGGTAGACTTTGGTCACTATTTGGTAGTGATATGTGGCAGGGGTTATTTGGGCATATTGATCTTGGTATACTGGTTTGGTCAGTTACATTATACTGGTCTTAGTTATTACATAGTGGTAATATGCGGTGATAATGTGGTGGTATTTCTTGGCCCTTGCATACATACTGACCCACAGAATAAAGATAACATGTCAATTAAACTGTTCAGTGTAAACGCCAACAAAAACTAAACCCCAAAAAACCAAGGCACAAGTTCACCCAACAAAGAATGTTTTTTTTCTGGAGATGGATGGAGGGGAGGGAAGGTTGTTAAAAGAGGGCAGACGCTTTGGCTGTTTACCTTTTTTTTTTTTTTCTGCTTGGCCCCATTTTAAAGGAATTTTCCTCTATTGGACAATCCCTTTAAATAGAAATCCTTTTCTGAGGCACACTACACCACAGCCATGTAGAGAACCTGTTATTAAACAATAGTGACCCACAACCATCCAGGGTAGAGGGTCCAAGCTGAAGTTTTGCACCAGGGCCCATGAGCCTTTAGCTAAGCCCCCGTATGGAAGTTTTAATGAGTGGAAAACGTGGGGATTATACAGCTTTTACTATTACTATTTGTTTATGATAGGCTGGAACTGCATTACCATCCCTGCACTGCTAACTAGCAGGAAAACAGTGTACAAACATGCAACTGGGGACTCGACTAAACTAATCTAGCTTTACAAATATAACATTGGCTATGTAATTAATTACATTTAGTGTTGCTTGAATAAGCGCCTGTTCGGTTCAACAATGGTTTGATCAAACTTGTAAAAAAATATTTTGGGACATCCCGTGACCCAAATTTTTTCTCTAAACCTCACCCTATTTTTTTATAGACTTCTAGAGGTTAACTCACCATTCCACAGTGCACCCTGTGGTCCAACAACACATGTGACATCACTTCCAGTTACCATAACATAGGTTTTATCCCTATTTTATAGTATTTACAAGTGATATTGCATTAAAGTCCAGAGTACATAAACCAATAGTCAGCTCACCTGTGAGATTTGAAAGGGAGCAGCAGGAACACGCCCGGACTTGGTGGAAGCAACCAGTATCCAACGAAACACCAAACAATGATTAGAGATGTCCAGCGAAAAAGTAACTGCTGTTAGTTTGAAAAGTTCTAAGCTTTATTTAGTAACAAAGTTAAAATGTATCACTTCATGTTGATTAAAATAATCGCATCACTAGCCGACGCGTTTCGGAGATTGACTCCTTCCTCATGGCATAAACGTATGTAAACAAATGCTACTTTTATATACTTAACAACACTGTCACGTGATACAATGACGTGTGTTCAAACCTACATACGTACATCCGGTGCAAAGTCATTCAAACAATAAAAATAAAAACAACACCAAAAGATGCGATACAAAAAAGAAAAAGATACATTAATAATGGCAGATGAGATCATGGCGTTTGTTTAATCCACTAGGGAATCTAGTGCCCAATCTGTATATCCACCATGCCTCCCGTGCAAGTAACTTGCGTTTATGATCACCACCTCTGCTCGGTTTAAAGACTCTTTCTATTCCTTGGAAGACCAAATGTGGGGTATCTCCGGCATGCTGCTCATGACAGTGTCTAGACACCATTGATACACCTATATGAAGTGCTCTTTTAGCATCCGAGATCTGTCACCGGATGCGAGTTTTTAAAGTGCACGAGGTGCAACCAACGTAGTGTATCTGGCATAGATTACACGTAATCAGATACACAACGTATCGTGTATTGCAATTTATATATGAGTGCATATTAAAATACATGTTCTGTGAAATGGAATGAAATGTCTGAGATGTAACAACGTGATGACATGTTAAACATCTCATATTGCCACATTTGTTCATGCCCTTATGTAACCAAGTTAAAGTGGGAGACTCCCTGTCGGGCTGAAACAAACTGGGGGAAAGAAGAGACCGGAGGGTATTACCTTTTCTAGAAACAAACCTTATATCGGAGAAATTGGCCCAGGTAGAACTACCATCTTGTTCTGTAAGCAGGGGTAAATATTTCCTTATTATGTTACATATTTGTTTAAATTGCGGGCTATATGTTGTAGTAAACGTGATAGAATCTCTATTGTTATCTATTTTGACTTTCTCTTTCTCTCTGAGAAGATCGCATCTAGAAATTCTGGACACTCTATTACTAGATTTCCTCAAAAGCCAATCCGGATAGCCCCGCTTTTTGAGTCTATCTTGCACCTGTTTTTCATAAATTGGATAACATTCAGTTATAGAACAGTTTCTTTTAGTTCTAACTAATTCCCCATAGGGGATAGCATTAATGACATGTTGCGGATGGTTCGACTTGGCGTGTAGAATCGAATTTCTAGCTACAGGTTTTCTGTAAGGTAAGACTTCTATGGAATTATTTCGACCTATAAGGCTTACATCAAGAAAATTTATTTTGTCCTTTTGCCATTCCAAAGTGAACTTGAGGTTCATATTATTAAGGTTGATATATTTTTCAAAAAGTAGGGCTTCCTCATGTGTGCCACCCCACACCAGGAGCAGGTCGTCAATATAACGGCCAAACCACCTGATGTGGGGGGGCAAACGGACAAGAGGAAAGGAGCAAGTATCTCTCCTCCCAGGCCGACATGAAAATGTTGGCCAGGGAAGGAGAGAACTTAGCTCCCATGGCCGCACCACAGCACTGGATATAAAATTCCCCACAAAAAGAAAAATAATTATGGCATAGAAGGAAGTCTGTACTCATGATCACGAACTCAATAAGAGCATCAGTGTACGAGCTAAAGCGGGACAAATGTGATCTCAAAATATCAAGTGACATGCAGTGAGGCAAAGATGGATATAACGCTACCACATCACATGAGACCCACGAACAGGTAGGATCCCAATCAGCTTTAGATAATGTAGACACCAAACTCTTGGTGTCTCTGATGTACCCAGGTAAACATACCACGAGAGGTTGCAAGATGGAGTCAAGCCAGGTACCCAAAGTTCACTTTGGAATGGCAAAAGGACAAAATAAATTTTCTTGATGTAAGCCTTATAGGTCGAAATAATTCCATAGAAGTCTTACCTTACAGAAAACCTGTAGCTAGAAATTCGATTCTACACGCCAAGTCGAACCATCCGCAACATGTCATTAATGCTATCCCCTATGGGGAATTAGTTAGAACTAAAAGAAACTGTTCTATAACTGAAATGTTATCCAATTTATGAAAAACAGGTGCAAGATAGACTCAAAAAGCGGGCTATCCGATTGGCTTTGAGGAAATCTAGTAATAGAGTGTCCAGAATTTCCAGATGCGATCTTCTCAGAGAGAAAGAGAAAGTCAAAATAGATAACAATAGAGATTCTATCACGTTTACTACAACATATAGCCCGCAATTTAAACAAATATGTAACATAATAAGGAAATATTTACCCCTGCTTACAGAACAAGATGGTAGTTCTACCTGGGCCAATTTCTCCGACATAAGGTTTGTTTCTAGAAAAGGTAATACCCTCCGGTCTCTTCTTTCCCCCAGTTTGTTTAAGCCCGACAGGGAGTCTCCCACTTTAACTTGGTTACAACATAAGGGCATGAACAAATGTGGCAATATGAGATGTTTAACATGTCATCACGTTGTTACATCTCAGACATTTCATTCCATTTCACAGAACATGTATTTTAATATGCACGCATATATAAATTGCAATACACGATACGTTGTGTATCTGATTACGTGTAATCTATGCCAGATACAATACGTTGGTTGCACCTCGTGCACTTTAAAAACTCGCATCCGGAGACATATCTCGGATGCTAAAAGAGCACTTAATATAGGTGTATCAATGGTGTCTAGACACTTTCATGAGCAGCATGCCGGAGATACCACACATCTGGTCTTCCAAGGAATAGAAAGAGTCTTTAAACCGAGCAGAGGTGGTGATCATAAACGCAAGTTACTTGCACGGGAGGCATGGTGGATATACAGATTGGGCACTAGATTCCCTAGTGGATTAAACAAACGCCATGATCTCATCTGCCATTATTAATGTATCTTTCTCTCTTTTTGTATCGCATCTTTTGGTGTTGTTTTTATTTTTATTGTTTGAATGACTTTGCACCGGATGTACGTATGTAGGTTTGAACACACGTCATTGTATCACGTGACAGTGTTGTTAAGTATATAAAAGTAGCATTTGTTTACATACGTTCATGCCATGAGGAAGGAGTCAATCTCCGAAACGCGTCGGCTAGTGATGCGATTATTTTAATCAACATGAAGTGATACATTTTAACTTTGTTACTAAATAAAGCTTAGAACCTTTCAAACTAACAGCAGTTACTTTTTCGCTGGACATCTCTAATCCTTGTTTGGTATATTGCATTAAAAGTGCATTAAAAGTGATACCTTAGAGTAGGCACCACTGGACCTTGATCGGAATTGACAATGAGTTAACTCCTAAAAATCTAGGGTTGTAGTTCAGTTTTGAGGCTGATTCAGGCTGACCAAAATTCAATTGCTTAGATTCAGGTAGAATTTACACTAGTGCAATGTAATATACATAAAACGGTGAGCTGAAGACTTTTCTTTGCTATTTAAGTTTGTTTTATATTTGTTTTTTTCCACTAGTAAAGAATAACAATACCAATTACATTGAAAGCAGAGATGACGACATCCTGCTTAGCTCTTAGCGATTTCTCCCCAATTTCAGCAAAACTAAATTTCTTGTATTCAATAAAAAGCATGCTATTAATACATTAAAATACATTTAGAAATAATTACAAATACTTTTTAAAAATTGATGGTGATAAAATCAGGGTTCCCTGATTTGCTGCATTGTTAATATGAAATGACTGTTTAACAAGTAACTCACCTGGATTCTTCCTGTTGTAGTTTACTATAAATCATTCATCTTTTATCAGTTGCGACTTTCATTTTACCAGCAGGACATTTAAACAATTGATAGCGACCCCTCTAGTGGAGCTTTGGTGAAAAGAATATTTCTCCCCTCCACATTGTGAAATCTGTACTGTATAAAGACTAATTCTCATGTGATTGCATACCTACATAATAAAAAGCTACTATTATGTAAAAAAAAAAAGGTATGACATTGTTATCTCCTGCAATCTAAGATTCATAGTACAGTCTTGTATTGCCGTACTTTGCCTTTAGAAGACCTTGGAAAGTAAGGGGGGTAAATGCGGGTAAAACCCACATGTATTGGGGAAAATTCATTTTTTTTTTAAAAACTTGCAAGGGGCCGGGGGGGGATCTGGAGGTAAAGGGGTTGTTTTACGAACACATAAGATTTTTAAAAAAACACAATTTAAAGTCACAAACAGGTTTGTGAAAGTTGGACTACACTACAAGTGAATGGTGGCCATAACACTCAAGTTAGAAAGGTTGCAGAAATTAATACACTTGGGTCCTGCAACCTGTGGCCACATGGATACTATTGACTATAATAGCTCAGATAAAGCTGAGTGGAGTTGTAGTATACAGGAGTAGGTGGTATGTATACTACTAAGGGTTAAAATTTTTTAATATGTTTATTAAATATTTCACTGTTTTCGCTATGATTGCACTCAAAAATGTTCTAAAAATGATTCCAAAATTCACCCCTGGTTCACCAGACTTCTGACATTCTGTGATTTGTTATAGTCATGAGATTTGCAAAAAATTAACCACGCAGTCCTAAAATTTATGGGGGGAAAAAACCTGACAACAAAGGTGGGGAAAAAAGGATTTTAAAAATTATTAAATTCAATATTCTGGGTTTTTTCTTTCCATTGGGCACACTGAGATCCACCTTTAGGGTATTGATGGTCTTCGTCTGAAGCTGTCAGAGATGCGCTCCATCATGCTATCCTGAAACAGGCTGTGCTGCCTCGGGGCTCAGAAGTCAGCTTTAAACCTTTTCTTCCCGGGGCCGCTGGGAGTGGAACAAGAAAGAGGAGCTATTCAGAGGGGGGTGGGGGTTTTGGGAAAATCATCCCGCCTTGGTCACTGGGCTGCGACGGAAAGCAGGTTTAACTTTGAATGCTAATAGTGTTGACGATTATGTTGGCCATCACACGTCGAGGTCGATAGTCGGCCTCATCGCAAAAGTCGATGCATGGGGATTTTGACGATGACCATTAAAGTCTAGGGGGGCAACAACCCTACAACATCAAATGGGTACGGCTACATCTTAGGCAAAACACTTAGGTTTTTAAAACCACAGAAAAAAATCACAGACCATTCACTACCCCTGTTTTGGGCACCACAAAAGACCTTTAAAACCTTTTCATGACCCAAAAATTAAAAAGGGGGCCAAAAGGGCAAAAGATTTGAATAAATCATTGTACTTGAAACTGGACATTGAATATCCCTGCCCTTTGGAACGCAGCTTTGAGCCCCAAACCCCTTTCCCCCCCAAATTTAAAAAAGTCCGGGAAAAAGGGGAGTCTTTCAACCACCTTTTTATTTTCACTGGACAAACGCCCCTTGGGTCCTGGGTAGCGAAAACCCCCCTCCGTAGGAGTGGGGGCCCGCATTTACCCTTCATTTGGGAAATACGGGTGGTTAACGCCCCCTTTTTCCAAACCCGGGCCCCTTTTTCTTGGCATTCTTTTTTTTCCATTTTAAAAACTCAAGTGTTTGGAAGGAAAAATTGTCTTTTTACTTTGTTCTCGGGTCCGTGCTCCATACCCATTCCTCTGAATAAACCTACATCGGGTTCAAGTTTTCCTGTACCTCCCTTGTAAAATTTCAGAAATTTTTTTTTTAAAAGCTTTTTTTTGTACATGCAAGTTTTTAGTAGTTTAATTCTAGAAAACACTTTTTTAAAATAGGTTTGGAACCCCAACCCATGTCTTTGTTTCTTTTTTTTTTAATTGTTTTAAAAGGGGTTGCTCAATACGGGGATTGAAGCTATGTTAAAGATCTTTCCCAAAAAACAAGTCATTTTGGGCAAAAAAGGGTGTCCATTAACAGTTTTCCTACCTTTCCTTTTTCTGACAGCCCCAAACACCCTTGACCATTTTTGAAAAATTGTGAAAAACAAATGTCTTTTTAAAAAAAACATTTTTTTTTAAAATGGCCCTGAAAATAGCTGCATGCCACAGCAAAATGCCCCCAAAAATTAAAACAAAATGACCCAGGGACCATTTTTGACAATTGTGAAGAACAAATGTCTTTAGAAAAAAACTTTTTTTTTTATAATGGGAACCTTTAGAAAACCCTGCTTTCAAAGCAAAAAGCCCCAAAAAATTTCAAACATGACCCTTGCCCCCATTTTGGACAATTGTGAAAACAAATTTGCCCTGTTGAAACAACATTTTTTATAAAAATTTTTTTAACTGAAGTATATTTTCTTTTTCCCCAAAGCAAAATGCCCCCAAAAATTAAAATTAATAACCCTTTTGAGCCTTTTTGGGAAAATTTGAAGAAAAATGTCGTTAGAAACAACATTTTTTTTAAAATTGGGCCCTTTAAATTATTGCTGAAATTCCCAAAGCAGCATCCCCCCAAAAAAATTTATAAAAATGACTTGCAGCCACTTTTAAAAATTTTGTGAGGGAAAAATTTCCACTTAGAACCACATTTGGTTTTCCCAAAGGGAAACCAAAGGGATTTTTGCTGTATCTCACACCAAAAATCCCCCAAAAAATTTTATAAATATGACTTCTCCCCCAAATATTAAAAATTTGGAGGGAAAAAACCACAAAACCCACATTTCTTTTTCCAAAGGACCCCAAATTTTTGCTGTATCTCACAGAACATTTACCTCAAAACCATTGACAAAAACGAAAACTTCTAAAAATAAAGTGAGAAATGGAAAACGGGGTTTTCATGAAAAACCCGCTGTCTTTTACAAATCTCCCCTTCAGCAAAACCCGCAAAATTTAACTGTTGGGGAAAAAAAAAATAAAAATTGCAGTAAGAAATTTATCATTTTAAAAAACATTTTTCAAGAGGAACCCCTTTCTGTTTAAGAAGGGGAATGTGAATTTTAAACCGGGGAACAATCCGGGGACCTCGGGAATTTGGGGGCAAAAACATCATCATGAGTCCAGGGCCTTTATTTTAATCTTTATGAAAGTCAAAAGAACCACAATTTTCTTTTGGAAAGCCGGGTGCTTTTTCCCGTAATGACTCCCCCAGCTTTGCGAAGGTTTCCCCTCAATATTCCGGGTGGGTGCTGGGCAGGACAACACCCCCTGTGGGATTTGGGGACGACTCGGGCCAATTTTACCAAATTTGGGTACCCAGAATTCCAATTTGGGCCCGGGGAACCCCCATACCCAAACAAACGGTCACCAGAAAAATTTTTTTTGGGACCATGATCTTTAAACCCGGCCTGTTGGGTTTGGGGTTGGGGCCCTGGGATTTCATGCTTTGGGGAGGTGGAAAAAAAAGATTGCCAGAAAAGGGCCCCATTAGGCTCTGCCCAAACCCTTTCCTGCTGCTGCCTTTTGGCACTTGACACTCTAAACCCGTCCCCGCGCTGATTTTGTTTTTCCCCCGTGACAAAATGGGGGAAAGTGAACAGAAACCCAAAAAATATCTCCAGTTGAATTTAATCAGCAAGGTCCCCCATTTTTGCCTTTTTACTCTCTTTTTTGGGGGGGTGGAAGGGAAAATGCTGAGTTTTGTTTTGTACCGGGGAATCCAGGGGGGTGGCCCCCATTAAACTGTTGTTCATTTTGATGGGGCCCTTTAAAGCAGGATCAAGTTGGGAAATGGGGCATCCCAAAAGCACTTTATGAGAAAAGATGGGAGCCTTGATTTCCCAAGCCTCTGGTTTGAGGGGGACTGACAAACTCAACTTCCTCAAATTTCTCCTTCCCCCAAATTCCCCCCAACCTCTTTCCAAAACAGGGGCGTTTGGGAAAAAGTCGGTGTTTTTAGGAAAACCTCCTCTTCCCCCGCTCCCCCTGCAAAGCTTTAACACACCCTGAGTTGGGCCCGAGAAATTTTTTTCACCCGAGGGGCTGATGCGCCACCCTTTCACAAACCCCTGGAAAACCCCAACCACTGCCTAAAAGAAGACCGAAAGAAAATTTTTTGGAAAAATGTCGGGTCCCCCCTTTTTTTTTGACGGAAGGGGAAAGGCCTGTTCCGGGTTTTTGTGTCCGTTCCCCCCCTCCCCTCGCTTTGGGGGGACCCTGTTGTTTCAGAGTGTTCCCCCAACCCATCCTTTTCCCGAACAAAAACACCACAAAAGCTATTTCTGGGCAAAAGGGGATTGGTCCGCACGAAACCCTTTTTTGGGGGCTTCTACAAAAAATGGCAAGGATGGGGGCAGGGCTCCTTTTTACCTCCCTTTCCCCTCCCCGGTGGCTCAAAACCCCGAAAATCCCCACCGCTGCTTGTCAGGCCAAGTGTTAAATTCCCTATTGCGGAAAAGGCATTGCGCCTTTCCACAATCGCTGGAGCAAGTGGGACGGGAATTCCAGCGGGCCACGTCAACAATGAGATGGTTTAAGGGGGGGCCGAGCTACCTGCCCAAAGCAGCCAGGCGGGACGAAAACAGGGGCAACGGCGGAAGTGGGGGAACTTAGACTTCGAGCCTTCCCCCAACAGGCATCCAACCCGGGTACTCTTTAGGGAAAAATTTTTGGAACGGGCAAGGTTTAAAAAAAATGTCCAAGGGAAGGGAAGTGTCCAGCCTACCAACTTTTAAAGGGGGGCCAAACAGGGTTTTCCCCCCCCCCTGGGCCCCAAAAGGGACCCCCCCGCCTTTCAAAAAGGGTTTTTGGGCCCCCCAACCAGGCGCTTCGGTTTTTCATTGGGGAGAGGCCCCTCCCACTCCTGACCGGTTGGGGGCGGGCTCCAAGACAGATTAATTTTCAACACGGCCTGGTTTTCCCGGCACCTGATGGGAAAACCCGAGACCTTGGGGGGAAAAAACCCTGCACCATTTCCCGCGGGTTTTTTAAGAGTGTTGCGCCCCACCGAAGCCCCGGGCACGCTTTTCCCCCCGAGACATCCCCCCACTCACCCCTGAGCTGTCACAAAAGATAAAGCGGCCTTGGCCGGCTTACTATCCCATGTGTCGGTGGTCAATGGGACTTTAAAAACCCCCCAACAATGGGGAGACAAACGCGGGTTAAAATTTTTGATTTACCCCTGGCTTGGGCCCCGGGGGGACGGCCTTTTTTTGGCAAAGAAAACCGGGTCGGGATTTTAGGTATTGGGGGCAGGCAAGGGCCATGACTTGGGGGAACCCATCTTTGTCCCCCCAGACGGAAAAACAACATTTCCAAAAAGCCAAAAACCGGCAAAAGCCGACATTCAGGTAAATTTTCTTTTGGGAAAGGTTTGGGTTAAGTGTTTTCTTCTGCTCCCAAACCTGGAAAAACAAAAAACCCCGGTTTGCTAACGGTCCGAGTAAAGGGGGTGAAAGGGCGTTTAAACTGGGCGGATTGGGGAAGGGGTTTTGGGTGGGGTTTTCTTGGGGGTGCTTTGGGGGTACTCGGGGACGGTGGAGGCGGGAAGGGAGGCCCGATCCCCGATCATGACTCGGAGAACATGGGCACTGAGGAAACACCCTTGGGGGGTGGCGGAGGGGGAGGCGGGGAAAAGAGGGTGGGACAGTTTGGGGGCCTGGCTTGGTCCCCGGGCCCTTTTTTGGGCCAAGTGTTGCCTCCAAATTTTTCCCCTTTATCCATTTTGCTTTCATGTGCCCCAGACATGTTGGTTTTTGGGGGTTAAAACCCCCTAAAGGCTTGGCCTCTACTTATCGTTTAGGGCAAAGGCGGCAAAATTTACAAAGCTGGGGTTAAACAAGGGTTGCCAAAAAAGGCCCAGGGGTTGAGAGGTTTCCGGACCTTTTTAGAAAGGCGAAAAAGCGGGAGCTTGGGTTTTTCGCCGCCGATTTCTGGCGGGAAACAAACCCCGGAGTTTTTGCGCCCGGCCCCCCCCCCCCTTTTTGAGGCGGGGAAACCCCAAAAGACAACCCACCCCCATCTTTTTCCTCCTTTGTCCAGTGATGGGAAACGCTCGCAAACAAAATTTTGCTGAAAAGAAACCCCTTTGGGTCCAAATGTTTGTCATCATCTTTATCAACACAGGTGACTTCGTCGTCCTGACCATTCTGCATTTCCCGGGGGCTGCGGGCTACAAGCAAAGGGGCTGCCCAAGGGGGTTGCCGACCGCAACCGGGATTTTTTTCCGAATTTTACCGGCCTTTTCCCCTTTCCTCTTTCTTATGGCATCATAAAAGGGGGGGTCAGAGCAGAGAAAATTTATCCTCTTTGGGGCCCCTTTAAATTTTTAAAATGCCTTCTGACCCCAACCCATTTTTTTCAAAACAAAGAGGGCTTCAAAAATGGATTATCCCCAGTGGAGGGTTAAAAAAACGAGTTTTGACAATTTTGGGGCCCGCTTCAAGGGGGACGGGGCGCTGTTGATTTTTCTGATGACACATTTGGGGGCCGTGACGGGGGGGAAAGGGAAAGGGAAACCCGCTGGATGCAGGGTTTCATTAACCCTGAAGGACAGATTGCCCACGCTGGGTTTGTTTACTGAAATTCACAGGGCCCCTGACCCAGCGATGAAAAGGCCTGACCGGGCCCCCGGAACTGGGCGACTGCTTGGGATGCGTGTTGTCGCCACACTGTAAGGACAAACCCTTTTTCTCATATTACCCCCCCCCCATGTCTTTTAACCCCCCCCCCCTTTTTCTTTGCTTTCACCCCCTAAAAATTTTTACTCCCGTTCAGAAAATATAAAAATTTAGAAGGTATGGGAAGATTTTGGGAAAGCCCCTTTTTAAAAGACGGGAAACACCAGCCAAATTCCTTTAAATCCCCCAAATCAAAACAAAAAGTGCTTTGGTTCAAATAAACTGCAAAAATAGATCTATCAAAAAAAGCGGCCGCGCCAAAGAGAAAAAAACACGGAAAATGAAAAAATTTCCCTTTTAAAAAACGGGATTTTTGGGGACCAAACAAAAAACCTGTGGTTTAATTTCAAAATTGCTTTTAAATTTAAAATTTTAAATGCAAATTTTAAAAAATTTTAAAAAAGCTGGCCTCGCCAAAGTGAAAAAACACTATCAAAATGTTTTTGGGGTAATAAAAGATATTTTGGCACCTATCAATTCACCTGTGGGGACTACAAAATTTTCCCGTATTTAAATTTAAAAATTTTCAAGTAGTCTATCAAAATAGCTGGCCCCGGGGCAAAGTGAAAAAAAAACGTATCTGAAATGGGATTCGGGGTAATAAAAAGGGATTTTTTTTCACCTATCAATTCACCTGTGGTAATTTCACAATTTTCCCGTTTTTTTAAAATTTTAAAAAGCAATTTGGGTCTTAACAACAAATCTTGACTGGGCCCAAAAATGGGAAAAAAAACGAACCGTAAAAGTATTCCGGATAATAAAAGGGATTTTTTTGGGGACCTTTTCAATTTACCTGTGGTTTACTCCCAAAAATTGGGTGTAAATTTACATTTTTTTAAATGCAAGGGCCCTCAATTAACAAAGCTTAGTGGGGCCAAAGCAAAAAAACCTAACTGTTAAAAGTATTCGGGAAAAAAAAAGTAATTTTTTTTGGGACCTACAATTCACCTGGGGGTTTAAATACACAATTTTGGATTCAAATTTTTAAATGGGAAGGTTTGGGTCTACAACAAATCTGGGGCGGGGGAAAAGGCAAAAAACACGTAACTGTATTTTATTTTGGGATAATACAAGTAATTTTTTGGCCCCCTAACAAACCTTTTGCTGACTACAAAAATTTTTTGATTTTAATTTAACTTTCCAAAGGGGGATACATCAAAAAAAGGTTTGGGATGGGGAAAATTGAAAAGAAAAAAAAAACCCCCAAAAATTTTTTTTTGGGAAAAAAAAGAAAACTGATAATTAAAGTGGAGTTTTTTCACCTAACAAAAAACCTGCAGTTACTAAAAAAAGATTGTATCCTAATAAAAATTCAGGGTGCCCCAAAATCCAGGAAATAAATTTTAATAGAAAACTTTTTAATAATAAAATTATTGCCGTGCAATGGGCAAAACTAAGTCTTGGTGAAACTTTATCCAGGGATTCTTTATAAGCTTTTCTGTGTTCCCCCCGTGGGGGCCCCCCCCCCCCTGCTCCCCCCGTGACTTACAAACGGTAATGCTCCTTTAAAAAAATTTTCCCACCCAACTACATAAAATCTTCCCTTTTCTAAACAACAATTTGGGAAGGATCACAGCTAACAGTAAAAAGCTTTCCCTGGAAAAATAGATTAATTTTGCTGAGCTGTTTGGACACAAGCAGAGCGCACTTCCTTCTGCTCTGAGATGCTGAGAGACACTGAGGCTGAACAGGAAGGGCTGTTCAAGTAAAACGAGGTCATGTGATTTTTCCAGCCAATCGCAACCATACACATCCAGTCATGAACGTTGAAAAAAAAACATCTCACCCTGCTTAATTCTGTAAGCTGTTTTTGTTTGGCCTGCCAAAGACTAGACACCCCCGAAACGGCATCTTAATAGATGATGCCAGATTTTAACCTAAATTATCCATGATCTAAAAATTTCGATCAACATAAAAACTGTGCCGATTTCAACTTTGTCGATGATAATCGCTCAACACTAATGATAACCACTACCATGTGTATTCCATCTTGCCATGGAAGTAAAGAGGCCTCAGATGTTTTTCAACCGTGAGCCCTTTGTCTCCTGCCTGCTTATTTCTGCACCATACATCAAGAGCCCCTCACTCACCATCTACCGCCGGCAGTCGAGGGAGAGACCACCTACAGAGTGTGCCCCGGGAGAACAAATACCACCAATATCTGAGGTGCGGTTGATGAGGGTGTAAGCTGCCATGTTCAGAGTAGTAGCTGCTGCGCTGTGGCTACCTCTGCCCCTCTTCACGCCCTTGATCACCACAGAGTCAACAGGAGAAGTGTCACTGTGGTTTCCTAAGTAGTCTAAAAAATATGGGAATCTAGTAAGAGAACAAGGAGTGATTTTTAATAACTATATTTACTATTTTGCCATAGGCAAACTTAAACTCTATCAGTTCCCAGTCTATAAAGCACTAAAACTTAACTTTTATTATGTACAACACTTAGCCTCTTTTACACAAATCAAATACTTATTTCTCTCAGCAAAATGCAAATAAATTTATATAATATATACAATGTGATTTTCTCTATTTAATTTTGCACATTCTATCTCTCAATGTTAAAATTAACCTACCCTTAAAATTATATACTGTTCATGTCTTTGTCAGTGGGCAAACGTATACAATCAGCAAGGGATAAAATAATTATTTCCTTCACTGTAAATAAATAGTTCAGATACATATATAATTCAGGGTGACACAATGGGAGGGAACCCTGCTTGTCTGTGGTTTCTTGATATTCAGCATCTCTCTAAACACTCATGGTCGCTTTTTCTACTTATGCTGCACAACCCAGTTTATTCAGGCTAAGTTCATGCTGATAATCAGCCCTATGTCTCAAATAAAAACCCGATAAAAGTCAAACCTCATTAAGATCATGTTTTTGGTCCCCATTCGTGGAATCCTGTGAAAAATGTAACATAACGGATACCATGGTTGTGTCTTGACTGGGCCGTAGAGATCTATTGTGCAAACATAATTCAAATTGAACTACCTTTGCCATATTTGCCAAACGTATACATTCTGTGCATTGGACATGTGGTCTACCAAACCTTTAAGTCTGATGCCCTACAGATCTTTATGGCCCCTGACTGGATACATTTTTCATAGTGTCCCAATGGATATCACAAACAGGGACCAGAACAACCAGCATGAAGCCCTGGGTTTTAACAAAGGAAATATAGTCATTAAATATGTGGGACTATGTTTGCTCTGTTTTTTGCCATACTTGCTTTAGAGTTGAGTAAAACAGTGTAGATGAACACTCATTTGGCTAACAACTAATCCCATGCACATGTAAACTTGGCTGAGTATGCATGTGTCTTTTATGTTGAGACAGCAATAAGCCTATGCCAGAAACCTGGTAGTAGCTTATTTTACGTAGGAAAAATAGAATAACGCAGGTTGAAATTCAACAACCAAATCCTTCTTTTTCCCAACATCTGTTGCTTGGGGAAAAGTGGGACACCTTCATGCACATTAGATTTCAGCTAGCCCCACAGAAATTGGTGGATCCAATCACTTTTATTGTGATGTGGTTGGCCACTTTACAGTACTGCAGTCTGTCACTGGGATGATTCATTACTTTACAGAACACATTTCTCTAGCAAACATTTGGTTTATTGGAAAACTTGCACTACTACTACTGTGACCACTACAATAGTAAGTTAAAATGGCAAGTCTCTAGAGGTTCCTGTTTTTTAGCTTTGTCTGATAATACATAATGGGGTTGTTTCAGAGAGAAAATCGTTTATGTGGCCAGGAGTTCATGTATACCAACATCATAATTGTGTTCAGGGAAGGAGAACTTCCTCAAGAAGAAGGCCACAGGTTGTAGGTGGGTAAAGGACTCAGTGTCCTAAGACAAAACAGCTTCCACTCCCACTTCAGAAATGTGAACTTCCACCAGGAAAGGACAATCTAGATTGGGTTGGATAAACATTGACAAAACATTTCTTAAGTTGTGCAAATGCCTGTTCTGCCTCCAGGACCAATGAACCAAGTCAGCTCCCCTTCTGGTGAGGTCCTTCAGTGGCTTAGCTAAAACTGAAAAATTTTACAAAAATTTACAGTAGTAATTGGAAAACCCTAAGAAATGTTGAAGGCCCTTGAGGCGCATAGGGCATTCTTAATACAATAAGGACTCTGGGGTGATGACATAACCCAGAAAGGTAACTTTTTGGACCCTAAACGGGCAGTTGGACAACTTAGGAAATAAATTATTCTGACCTAACCTTAAGAGCACATTTTCTGATATGTTCGACGTGTGGCCCAATTGGAAGAGAAGATTAAGATGTCATCAAAGTATACCACCATATTTTGGTCCAAATATCTCTAAAGATACCGTTAATTTACTTGCTGTAAAACTGCGGGTGCGTTGCACAACTCAAAGTGCATATCGAGGTATTCGAAATGTCCCTACAGGATGTTGAAAGCAGTCTTTCATTCATCCCCCTTGATCTGAATCAGATTGTAGGCTCCATTGAGATCTAGCTTAGAAAACTAGCGGGTGCCCACAATCTGGTTAATCAGGGATAAATGGAAGATGGTACTGTTTTCTAAACATAATGTTGTTCAACTCTCAATAGTCAATGCAGTGTCTAAGACACCCATCCTTCTTATCCACAAAGAAGAATCCAGCCCCCATTGGGGAATTGGAAAGACAGATATGTCTCTACAAGAATATCCTGTATGTAGTCACGCATGGCCAAACGCTCGGGAGCAGACGAATTGAAGATACTTCCCTTGGAATATTTTAATCTGGGAAGGAGTTCAACACCAAAGTCATAAAATTTATGAGGTGGTAATACATCAGCAGATTTTTTTGTCAGACACATCAGCAAAATCAGAAATAAAGTCAGGAAGGTTGGCTTCCTCCATCTGGCACTCGGATAACTGCAAAGAAATACAGTAGGAGAAGCAGTGAGGATCCCATTTAATTAATTCTCCCTTGTTCCAGTCAAAGATGGGGTTATGCTCACGTAATCAAGGAAGATCCAGATATATGATGATACATTTTCCATGACAAAAAAACTAAAACCTCAGGGTGGACACAGTATAACGAGGGGGGGAGGGGGGGGGGGGTTAAAGCGAATCCTCCCTCCCGTCAGTGTAGTAAAGTCAGCTCCCGTAGTGGAAAAAGGATGATCCAGCTCCTCCAAGTCCAGGCCTAAGGCCGACACAAAAGTAAGATCAACAAAGTTGGTAGCTACCCCAGAATCAACCAGGGCAAGACCAGATACAGACTTAAAATAAACAAACAAGGAGACAGCCAATGCTACTTTTGAAATAATCTCAGAAGATACCTGGCTGCCTGAGTGGCTCCTCTGACTACCACTCAGACACTAGAGTTTTCCATCTGGGACCTGGGTTTTCGTGGGGCAGTTCCAAAGAAGGTGACCAGGTTTGTCACAATACAGACAAAGGGCATTTCTCATGTGGTACTCACTCCTGGTTTTAGCGTCCATGGCTCCAAGTTGCATTGTCTCCTCTCCTGGAGTAGAAGGGGAAGGGACAGGTTTTGTAAGTGAGGGAGAAAATCACAGAGTAGATATAGATAGGTGGAAAGGTCCTGTTTTTTCCCCTTCCTCACCTGGAGCCTGCAGTCAATACGGACCACGAGGGCCAAAGTCTATTCTAAGGTATTGGGGTAGGGGTGGCTGACCCAGACATATTTGACAGGTCCTATCTAAACAGATGACACTTTGGCATATATTCAGAATCTGAGTTTCCACAAGTGATGCCTGATCTGGCTCAGAGTAGATGACCCCTAGGGATTGAAAAAAATTGATCCAGAGAATTCCACTCAGGAGTGGTGGAGAGAAATTTGAGGACCCATTTCTGAGGATTCATTTTAAGTAGGGACACCACTACCCCCACCATCTGGGCCTCTGAGGCAAGTGGCTTAACACAAAAATAAAGCTTAAATGACTCCTGAAAGCTATCAAACTTCCTGAAGTCCCCTGAAAAATGGTCCGGGAGAAGCATTTTCGGCTCCTGAACAACAGCTGGTGGTGGAACAGAACCTACCATAGGATGAATGGCAGCAGCCTCAACTTGTCACTGAGGTGTAACTGGCTCGTCAGGTCAAGTACTAGACTGGCCACACTCTCCATCTGATAAGCGAGTTCCTGGATGGTGTTCATGCCTGGATGGCGGGAAAAAAAATTCTAAGGCCTGTGATCAAGTAAGGAACCAGACACCTGGACAGGTGCAGACAGACAGTGAGCACTAGCACTAGGCCACACAAGTCTGTCCCTGCCTACTTTCTGGTCTGACCTTAATCAGTCAGTGACAACTAGTAGAAAGTCCTTATCCTAAAAAAAGTGACACACAAAGATACACAAGACAGACAGACGAAATTATGGAAGGTCAGGCAGAAAAGGTTCCAAAACCAGATGCAAGAGGTACACGAATGGCAGGCAAAAAGCGACATTCCAAGAAATAGGCAAAAGAGCCAGCAAACCAAGCAGCCCAAATGAGCATAACAACAGCTGTAGCTACTAGGAGGCTATCACAGGCAAAGAACTAGACCCCAAGTGATCTATAAATAGGATATCAGAGTTCCGGTCAAGAACATGATTGGACCGGCCCTCTGACATTCAGCCATACAAAATATAGACTTAGTGGCAAGGCAGCTGTCAATCACACACAGTCTAGTTACCTGCAGCCCAGCACAAGGCTAACAGAAGCAGAAGACGGGTGTGGTAGAGAACCTGTCAATCACAGTCCAGCAAGGAGACAGTGTTCAGAGTGGTACACAGAAAATGTTAGATAAACAGCATCATGGCCAAAAGAACAGTCTCTGCCATAATCTACCTGCAGAAGACTGTGCTGAGGCCTGTCTTTTTGAGTCACCCCTCTTTAAGCTAGAATAAAAAGCTACTCTGTAAGAACAGCTAAAGCTCTGGTGAATCTTTGTATGGTTGTAAATCACCTGCTGACCGCCCATAGACTATAAACATCCAAGTAGTCAGCAAATAACTGTGCAAAGAAGTTCTAAAATGTCATTGCAGAGTTTGCAGCTGCCCAGAGATCATGCTGTTGCAGGAAAGGAGAGATAGCTGTTGGTGACATTCGAGCTCTCTATAGAGAAGGCAGGGATGGTGAGAAATTATTAGCATCCCTGCCTTCCTGATCACTGTATTCAATGAGTGCTGTATGTAGGCTGGTCAAGCAGCATTGAGATTTTTTGCTTCCCTTCCTTGGTGGTCATGTGATCTCCAGGGCTGGCTAATTGTAGGAGCTGCAGGTTCTTAATAGATCCAGATCAGTTCTGCAGTGAATTCTGGTGGCTGGATTCCCCCTTTAACTGAGGCAAATCAGCCCTAGTTACAGTTCAAACCAGTAATAAAACCTTATTTTATTTTTTGACTATTAAAAAAAAATTGAAAAAAATAGACATTTCGGGCCTCATGTATGAAAACTGTCTAGGTCTAAAACTCTCTGTTGCACATAGCAACCAATCAGAGCGCCCCTCTCATCTTTCCAGAGCACTATGTGAAATGAAAGGGGCGCTCTGATTGGTTGCTATGGGAAACAAAGAGAGTTTTAGACCAAGATAGGTTTTATACATTTGGCCCTTCATTTTTATTTTGTCCCTTTCTCCTGATATAACAAAAAAATTGGGATGAAAACATTAAATGAAAAATAAAAATAAAACAAGTGGTACGTTTCAAAGAAAAAAAGGCAAAAATAAAATATTTGAAAAACCAAGTGTATGAAATCATTATAGTATTCAGACACGCGTGTACTAAAAAAATAAAATGTGCCTGATCATGAAGGAAAGTATACAGCCTGGTCAGGAAGTAGTTAACGCATGTGAATGACCAGTATGCTACAGTGGTAGCTGCAGAGAGAGTATAGCTTTCTCTGGTCGATCACTAGTTGTTAAAAAAAGCTGAATTACTTTCTCCTTAGAGGTTTTCACCACATTAACTAACTTGAAACATATAGGTCAAAGTAAATAAAGATTATTACCAAATACATTGCTGATCTGATTTGCTTCATTTCAGAGCAGTTCTTATCTTGTGCTTTTTACACAAGTTTCTTTAGTCACTTGCCACCTCTCTCTGCACTAGCAGATGTGGCCAGGAGGGTGACTTCACTCCCTGATGTGTTTTATTAGCAGCAAAGGAGCTTGTTTATCTTTGTTATTGACAAACTTCAACCCTTTAGAACACGGGTGTCAAACACAAGGCCTGCGGACCACATCCGGCCGCGGCCTTGTGTTGTCCAGCCCGCAGCCCCCCGCTGTGCAGCTGCTCCTACAGGGAGGAGGCAGGACGGATCGCTACCCTCCTCACCTTCTCCCTTGTATGTACAGCGTTCAGCAATGGGTGTGAAGCGCAGTTTACTAACACACCCTGTGACGCTGGAAGCTTCCGCTTCTGCCCCAGGAGACCCCGGAAGCTGTGTGCCGGCATAAGCGGCGTGATGACGTCACGCCACTTACCCTGGTCACCAGCTCTGGGACCTGGCCACACGGACCATGGAGAGGTGAGTACCATTTTTTTTATTTTATATTCATTAGCTGCAGGGGGCATATTACCTGGCTGCAGGGGGCATCTAACTCTCTACATGGGTCATCTACCTGGTTACAGGGGGCAATTACCTGACTACATGGGGCATATTACCTGGCTACATGGGGCATATTACCTGGCTATCAGGGGCTACTGACCTGCTACATGGACATATTACCTAGCAACAGGAGGCTACTACCTGGCTGCAGAGGGCTACTACTTGGCTACATGGGCAACTATCTGGCTGCAGGAGGCATATTACTACATGGCTACATGGGGCACATTACTACCTGGCTATAGAGGGCAACTACCTGGCTGCAGGAGGCATATTACTACCTGGCTACAGGGGGCAAATTACTACTTGGCTACAGGGGGCAAATTACTACCTGGCTACAGGGGCTAAATTACCTAGTTACAGGGGACAAATTACTACCTGGCTACCAGGGGGCAACTACCAGGGGGCATATAACAACCTGGCTACCAGGGGGTAGCTACCTGGCTACCAGGGGGCAACTTCCTGGCTACAGGGGGCAACTACCTGGCGACAGAGCCTATATAACTACACAAAGGGATCTATATTTTTACTTATTTGGAGCCCTATATAGCTACCTATCTACTTACATGGGGACTGAGATACTTGCCTATTGGGGGACCTATAAGTGTACCTACCTAATGGGGCACTATACACCTACCAAATTGAGAACTGCCTACCTAGTTTGGGGGTGTACCTACATACTGTCTTAGGGAATTGAATTACTTCCGATATTGGTATACAAAACAAGACTAAAACTTGATGCACAGGTGGGAGCTGTTTGGGGGCACTTTTACTGTTTGGAGCACAAGGGGGTAATTATTACCATTTGGGGCACTATATATGGGTAGTTTGTACAGAGATAGGAATTAGTAGAGAAGTGATGATAAAGTGAGAATTCTAAGATGTTTGTTTTGTAAATTCTACAGTGAAGAGTAGTGGCCGGGAGAAGACGTCATGGCAGTCTGGGCTGGATGAAGAGAAAGAGAACAGCTCTTCAGAGATGTCTCATGTAAGTACCTGAATGTAACTTTACTTTAATCACTTACATGTCTGCAGAGCCTGTGTACAACTGCTATCTATCTTTGTATGGTCACTGTATGTCTGTAATATTGGTTGTAGTATAATGGCCTTATATTCAGTAATATGTTAATAGGTGTATTATTCATTCAACTTGTGATGGTGATATGTGGCGGTATTTAAATCATCACTATGTGTGGTGATAAAAGGTCATAGGGTGTGTGTTTTTATATTGGTCACTAAATGGTGGTGAAATTGGGGGGTATTAATCAGTCACTATGTGTTTGCTGATATGGTGGTTCATGGTGTTGCAGTTTTATTCGGTCACTGTGAGCAGTGCAGGGAGAGCAGAGGTAAGGGAGAACAGAGGCAGAGGCAAGGACAGCAGAAGCATCTTTGGGTAGGTCATGGTGCTTCAGCAGTGCCTGTACCTTTCAGCTGCTTATGTTCACCTTCACTCCCTGTCTCACAAAAGCAGTAAGGGGTGGAAACCTGGATGTGGCACACCGCAGCATAAAATAACAGGAGGAGTGTTATGAACCGCAGTGGGGGGGGGAGGTGCCCTTCTTATTCTCTTACTAGGCCACCCATGCATTTTGCGTTTGCACATAAGGCATATACTATGAGTACAGTTAGGGAGCTGTTTGCCCACAAGGGGCATATATACCTACAGGGGACACTTATACCTACCTATCAACAGGGGGCTGTATACCTACCTACCTACAGGGGGCATATATAACTACCTATCTACAGGGGGCTGTATATTTACCTACAGGGGGCAAAAATATCTATCTATCTACAGGGGGCAGATATACCTGTCATCTACAGGGGGCTTTATACCCACTTATCTACCTACAAGGGTCATATATACCTATCTACCTACAGAGGGCAGTATATTTTTCCTGCTTGCCTTCAAAGGGCTAATTATAATAGCAATACTGTACAAATGTAACAGTTATGGATAAGTTCCATGTACACGGTTCTAAAATTATGTCAGCCCTTTAAGGTACACCGTGAGGCTGATGTGGCCCACGGTGAAAATGAGTTTGACATCCATGCTTTACAGCTTTTGCAGCCTTGTGCTCTGCTGGTAAAACCTCTTCATCACCAATGTTCCTCTATTAGTCTCAGCTAGAAATAGCAGATCTGAAATGTCAGTCAGTACCCACAGCCTAAACAGCAGGTGTTTGCCTGAAGCTGGCTGTGAAGAGTAGGCTCTGTGAAACACCATGGTAAGAAAACCCCTTTAAAAAGGGAAATATTTTAATAAGATTACTTTCAACTGCAATTGATACAAGAGATAGGAAAATAAGATAGGTATGTATTCATGTAAACATGACACATTATGCAGTCACCAAAGCATCTGGTACTGTAACACTGGTCAAATCCTGATGGATTTTGTTTGAGGTCTTTAATACAATCCCCATATTGGCCACAACGCTTGTACTGTAAACTCATGCATTTAACCCTTGTTATAGTAATAGTAAGTAAACAGCAGCTGCTCAGTCCCAGAGGTCCCTATGATAATGACAACAATTACAGTGATTGTTTTAATATTTGTCACCAAAACATAATTATATAAATAACAAACAAAATAAAAAATGACTTCCCAGACACAGATCTACAGGTAAACTGTAGCATAGACATCCACAGAATGTATTCACAGGTTAAAGCTGCCATAAACTCTGTTAATACAGTTAAAACTGGAAGTTTAAATGCACTACATAAAAAGACACCTATGCATGTTTTTCTCTCTATCTGGCATGTAATTAGAATATAAAACGATATTTGGCTTTGCACATCCCCAAAAATCTTTTTTGAAAAAAATGAGCATAGGTGCACACTGGTGTGGCAACAATATACATACACATTCCAATATCAGCGGCACACTATCAACTAGTGAAATTATCAAAAGACACATAGGAATTTTTTGAAAAAGCATTTCTGCTACTTAGGATACATTGAACATTTTGAGGTTCTTAGTTCACAATTTGATCAAAACTGCTTAAGCACACCTCGAAACTTCAAAGAGGACTTACAAATGCAGGTGGGGTCACACTGACGTTTTTCCTCTCTCTAAGGCTTCTGACTTCCCTTACATCAGGAGTGAAGGCACCAGCTTACCAGGTACACTGCATAGATTTAGAACCTGTGAAGGGGGTGGAAAGCGAAAAACCAAACGGAGGCAGCCACTCCCCATAACACAACTAGAAAATATTTGGCTTTTGCCACATCCCAAAAAATATTTTTTGAACAAATAGCATAGGTGCCACTGTGTGGCAACAATATACATACACATTCCATATCAGCGGCACACTATCAACTTCAAAGAACTAATCAAAAGGCACATAGAATTTTTGAAAATGTTCTGCCTACTTAGGATACATTGAAAATGTGAGGTTCTTAGTTCACATTTTTAATCAAAACAGCTTAAGGCCCAACTCCGAAACTTCAACGGGAACCTCAATCAGGTGGTCCTACACGACATTTCCTCACCATCTGAGCCTGTTCAGACCTCTAAACTTCAGGAGTGGAGGCCCACTACCAGGACACTGCATTATATATAGAACCTTGAAGGTGGGTGATGTGAAAAAAACAACGAGGCAGCCACTCCCCCTAACACAAGCTGAGAAAAATATTTGGCCTTTGCACATCCCCAAAAATTACTTTGAAAAAAATGAGCATAGGTGTTAGCACTGGTGTGGCAACAAAATACATAAAAACATTCCAATATCAGCGGCACTGTAACGAACGAGGTAGTGGACCGCTGGCCACCGCAAGATGGTGTTGTAGCCGTACCAGGGAGCGCAGGGGGGGGGGGGGGGGGGGGGGGGGGGGGGGGATCTCTAGTGGGTCCCAGTTTTCACCAGACATGAAAAGAAACTTTGAGATTCACGGTTCACATATTTTGATCAAAGAGTTTAAGCTGCCCCGACTTCAACGTGATCTCAGGTCGGGCAGTCCTATGCTATCTTTACTTCTCAATAGAGCCAAATCCAGGCCTCTCACTGGGTCCAACCGACAACCGTTATCCAGAAGCACAGGAGAGCGGTCAGGTTAAGAACGGTGCTCCGAGGGAGTGAGTGCGCCCAGACTGGCGGCGCCACAGCACCCCGGCGCCGCAGGGACAGGGCAGACACCCCCTTCGTGACGAGTACCCCCACCCCCACCCCTCATTCGGTCCTCCAGCTCCCTCCTGGTCTGAAGAAATTTCCAAAGTAGCTCCCGGTCCATGATGTTCTCCCTCCGCTCCCCCAAAAAAGATCTTTTCCTCAGACCCAACCCCATCCAATCATTAAGAAAATACGTTTCCCCCCTGATCGTCTCATGGCCAGAATTTCATTCACGGTAAAAAAACATCCGAGTATCCAGTACCAGAGAAGGAGAATGACACCCTACGAGAATATTTGTTCATAATGACTGGCTTAAGTAGGGAAACGTGGAAGGAGTTCAGGATCCGCATGGAGGGGGGAAGCCAGAGCTTGTAGGCCACCGGGTTGATCTTCTTCAGGACCACAAAAGGACCAAGGGTAGCGGGGAAACCATTTATAGATGTGATCTTCAGATGATATACTTGGCCACAGTCCAGACCTATCCCCGGGAGCAAACGAGGGGAGACCTCCTGTACTTATCCGCACGGCAGCTTCATTCAGGCAGAAGCCTGACGCGAGAATCGTCGAGTGTTTTGCACCAAACGGCCTTCAAGTCCCGACCAAGGAGTCCACGGCAGGGACTTCAGAGAACTGAAGACCGTGGAGGGGTGGGCGGGATGCAGTCCATAAACCACAAAGAACGGAGATGCGCCGCGCAATAGTACTCCGAATCCAGAGGAGTATGTATGCGAATTACCGCCTATGGTAACATGCCTGACCAGTCGTCTATTCAGGCCGACACGAAAGACGTAAATACTTTTCCAGGAGCTAGGTTGACCCTTTCCCACCTACCGATTGTAGCGGATGATAAAGCAGAAAGAAAGTCCAGATCCTCTTTCAGCTGGAAACAGAGGGACCGCCAAAATCTGGTAGACAACCTGTACCCCGCGACCGACACAATGGACGAGGAGGGCCATGCAAAACGGAAGAAGTGCTGGAAGAAAAGGGTCGCTAAGCGAGGCGCAGAGGGCAAACCAGCAAGTGGTACAAAGTGTGCCATTTTGGAAAAACGATCAACGATGACCCAGATGACGGTATTACCAGCCAACAGTGGAAGATGCGACAAAAGTTCCATGGTCAAGATGGGACCCATGGGGTCCGAGATGGGCAGTGCCAGAAGTAACCCCACCAGCTTAGGGTGGGATCTTTTGTAGCGGACACAACGAAGACACGATTCCACACAGTCCCTTGACATCCTATGACAGGTCAGGCCCCAATATAGCGGGCAAATGAGCTGCGCCGTTTTTCGTACTCCCGGGTGGCCAGCCTGGACTACATAAGACTTGCCAGGCGGTATCTGTCAGAGATCCACCGGGGCTGCCGTAATCAGACCGTTAGGAGGAATAATGTGGCTTGGAGGAGATTCTTCCCCCATGACGTCCGAAGCCCGGGACAGCGCATCGGCCTTGACGTTCCTCTTGACGTTCCTTAACGAAGTTAAACCGTGAAAAGAACAAGGACCAACGACCAGCGAGGTGATTAAGACGTTGACAATGTCTGGATGTATGCACAGATTCTTGTGGTCCCAATAGATGGTGACAGGGTGACGGAGTCCCCCTCCAGTAAGAAGATAGCGCCATTCTTACTAGGCCATTTGATGGCCAAATCTCGCGACACCAATAGTGTAGTTCTTTTCGCAGGAGAATGTTTTAGAAAAGAATCCACAAGTGACTGTCTGCCCTTGGAGTCCCGCTGAGAGAGACAGCCCTGCACCTGTGAGGGAAGAACGTTTTTCTCGCTTGTCCGAGCAAGACAGGATGGGAGCCAAGGCAAAGGTTTCCCTGAGCCAGAGAACGCGTCTTCGGCCGCCCTGAGAGGCCACGACCTAGGATTTGCCAGTCTATCTTAGTCAGGGCCACAATAGGAAGCCACTCACATCGAACAAATGTGGGATAAACTGGCGATAGTAGATCGCGAAGCCCCAAGAACCGCTGGACTCGCCCGAAGTGGCACGACCGGCGAGGCCCACTGCAGACGAGCAAATGCTTGGCCGGGTCCATCTGGAAGTCCCCTTGGCAGAGACGATATACCTAGGAAGGGCAGACTGGACTGGTGAAACTAGCACTTCTCTAATTTGGCGTAAATACGATTCTCCGATAACCTATGGACCTGTCGCACATGGAGACGATGGGGCTTGACATCAGGCGAGAAGACCAGAATGTCATCCAGCAAACACAGACCCACGCAGAATACAAGAGGTCTCCTGAAAGATCTCAACGAAGCCCTGGAACACCCGCAGGAGCATTGCATGAGGCCAAAGGGCATGACTAAATATTAAAAATTTCCATCCCGGTGTTGAATGCGTCTTCCTTCGTCGGCCATTTACGAATCCGGATGAGGTATACAGGCCCCTCGCAAACCAGTTTGAGAAAACCTTGGCTCCGGAGGAGAGGAAAAGTTTCGTGATCCAGAGGAGCGGGTAGCGGTCTACCCGTAATTTTGGTTTAAGCCGTCTTTTTCCTCGACGAAGAAAGAACCAGGGCCCAGCACCGCTGAGGACGTAACTTATGAAAAGCCCCTCTTGAGGTTCTCCTGTATATAGGCCAACATGGCTTCAGTCTCAGGAACAGACAGCGGATAAACCCTGCCACGAGGAGGGCTCCGGAACATGACACGACCCGAACAGGCATGGTCAGCCAAGGAGAGGCACTGTTCACACCTAGGGACGCCTCTCCCACTGAAACCTAGTGCGTGCGTTTCCCGGACGAGGTCGCGATGGACAGTCCGTAGGAAATGCTCCGGACTGGCAAAATACAGGCACAACCTCTTCCGCACCGACGTCGAGACTGCCTCCTGTTCAGTAATCTGGACCGGTCCAATTTACATAGGCTCTTCACCAAGTGCTGCGGAAGTGTCAAAGGGGAGTCTCTGAATACCGGAGGCCAGGCGAGGGAACCGACGAGGCCAAACTGAGTCACGTTCCTGATGGAGCTCATCTTGTCTTTCGGTGAAGCGTACGTCGATGCGGGTGGCCAAATGGATCAGCTCACTTAAAGACGTCGGGAGGTCTCTTGTGGCCAGCGCATCCTTAACCCGGCCAGAGAGGCCCTTCTTGAAAGTAGCGCACAGGACCGCCTCATTCCAGGTCAACTCTGAGGCCAGCGTGCGGAATTGGACAGCGTAATCCCCTTCTGAAGAATATACTTGGCGCAGGTTCAGCAGTGCGGTTTCCACAGACGATGCGCGTGCTGGTTCTTCAAACACACCACGGAACTCCTTAAAAAAGGTCTGCAGGTCCTCCGTCACAGGGTCGCTTCTGTCCCAGAGGAGTGTGTCCCGGGCCAGGGCCTTCCCAGAGAGCAAACTGACCACGAAGGCTACCTTTGACCATTCGGAAGGAAACTGGTCCACCATTAGTTCCACGTGCATGGAGCACTGTGTCACAAATCCCCTGCAGAGTTTCAGATCTCCGTCAAATTTTGTAGGAAGCAACAGCCGGAGTTTGGGTCCCAGGGAGGCAGACAAAGTGGCTGGCATAAGAGGAACCACAGGAGGAGAAGAGGGCTGCTGCTGAGCGGCAATCAGTTGCTGCAACATGGCGGTCAATTGGTCTAACTGCTGCGCCTGTTGCACCAGCTGCTGAGACTGCTGAGCCACGATAGACATAAGGTCCTCTACGCTGGGTAACGGCACCTTGGCGGGATCCATGGCCAATTCCAACTGTAACGGAACGAGGTAGTGGATCTGCTGGGCCACCGCAAGTGGTGGTAGTAGCCGTACCAGGGAGCGGATCAAAGTGGGTCCCGGTTTTCACCAGAGCCCGCTGCAAAGCGGGATGGACTTGCTGTGGCAGGATTCCACCAGGTCGCTACCCCTGATACGACTTGCTTGTGGTGGTAGCCGAGGTACAATGCAGTACCAAATCGACAGGCAAACTCGTAGTCGGGGACGGGCCCAAAGGTCAGGGCAGGCAGCGAAGGTTCGTGGTCAAGAAACGTAAGCCGGGTGGTCTGGTACATGGAATTGGCAACAGGAACGTAAAGAAGGCTTCCTCGCATAGGGTAAGGCACTATGGAATCGGCGGAGTAAAGGAAGAGGTGGAGCCATTATATAGGGTCAGCGAAGGGCAAATCCAATTCCCCCGCCCATAGAATTTTTGAAAAAGTTTTCTGCTACTTGGGATACATTGAAATTTGAGGTTCGTAGTTCACATTTTGATCAAAACTGCTTAAGCCCACCTCCGAAACTTCAACAGGACCTCAAATGCAGATGGGTCCTACACTGACATTTTCCTCTCTCTAGGACCTGTTCAGACCTCCATACTTTAGGAGTAAAGCACCAGCTACCACGGACACTGCCTTAGATTTAGAACCTGTGAAGGTGGGTGGAATGCGAAAAACCAATGGCGGCAGCCACTCCCCCATCCACAGGCCATAAAATATTTGGCTTTGCACATCCCAAAAAATATTTTTTCAAAAAAATGAGCATAGGTTCACACTGGTGTGGCAACAATATACATACACATTCCAGTATCAGCAGCACACTATCAACTAAAAGAACTATCAAAAGGCACATAGGAATTTTTTGAAAAAGCATATCTGCTACTTAGGATACATTGAAAATGTTGAGGTTCTTAGTTCACATTTTTGATCAAAACTGCTTAAGCCAGCCTCCGAAACTTCAACGGGACCTCAAATGCAGGTGGGTCCTACACTGAAATTTTCCTCTCTCTAGGGCCTGTTCCAACTCTCCATACTTCAGGGAGTGAAGGAACCAGCTACCAGGTACACTGCATTAGATTTAAATTAGAAAACACCTTATCCGTTTTAGGTCAATTAGGAACCAAAATTATTTATATTTGCCAAATGCCAGAATAAAGAGAGAGAAATAATTTTTATTACTTTATGCAAAGTCAAAGGTTTACATACACTAGGATTACTATGCCTTTAAACAATTTTGGACAGCCCATATGATGATGTCATGTCTTTGAAAGCTTCTGATAGGTTTATTGACAACATCTGAGTTAATCATAGATGTATTTTAAGTTATACCAGAAACAAACTGCTTCTGTGTGTAACATCATGGGAAGGTCGAAAGAAATCAGCCACAATTTCAGGACCAGAATTGTGGACTTACACAAGTCTGGATCATCCTTGGGTGCAATTTCCTGAACAAGATAGAAATGTCCAGCCATCATACTGTTCAGGAAGGAGATGGGTTCTGTGTCTCACAGATGACCATGCTTTGGTCCGACATGTGCATATCAACCAAAGAAAAAAAGCAAAAGACCCTGTGAAGATGCTAGCAAAAGCTGGTAAGATTGTGTCATTATCCAGAGTGAAACGAATACCCTATAAACATGGGCTGGAAAGCTACTCTGCCAGGAGGAAGTCATTACTCCAAAAAAAAAAATATATTAAAGCCAGATTAATGTTTGCAAATTCACACTGGAACAAAGACCTACATTTTTGGAGACAGGTCCTGTAGTCTGATGAAACTAAAACTGAACTGTGTGGCCATAATGACCATCATTACGTTTGGAGGGAGAAGGGAGAAGCTTGAAAGCCTAAGAACACCATCCCAAATGGGGGTGGCAGCATGATGTCATGGAGTTGTTTTGCTGCCGGAGGGACTGGTGCACTTCACAAAATAGGTGGCTTCATGAGGAAAGAATGGCTTCATGAGTGTCAATAATGAAGCAACATCTCAGGACATCAGCCAGGAAGTTAAAGCTTGAACTTGTTACAAATTAGCTTAAGGAAAACCAATTCAATGTTTTGCAGTAGCCATCACAAAGCCCTGATCTCAATAATTTCTGTCCGGAGCAATGGGCCAAAGTTCCCACCAACTATTGTGAGAAGCTTGAGGAAGGATATCCAAAATATTTGACCCAAGTTGTACAGTTTAAGGGCAATGCTACCAAATACTAATGAAACATATGGAAATTTTGGACTTTGCAGAAAGTAATAAAAATGCCTTAAAAAATTATATCTCATTAAAATTTTGGCATTTGGCAAATATAAATAATTTTGGTAATCCTAATTGACCTAAACTGGGTAACGTTTATTCTGATTTAACGTCAGATAGTGAGAAAAACATTCACATGTATATTATTTTATAGTGTAGGTAAACTTCTGGTTTCAAGTGTAAATCTTAACTACCAATGATAATCTCAGTGGGAGTCATATATAGAGAGCATTTCCTAGAGTTGTGTCATATGCAAAAATATGTTTTCTGGTAGCTCTGCATTTAAGTATTGACGTTGGGCTGACACGTGCTGTTCTGCAGAGATCATTTTTTTATCTAGTGCTGTGTACACTAGATAAAAAGCGTAGGTTCCCACCTGTTTTGAAATCGCCTTGTCAATTGATGGTGGGCTTATTACAGTTTTGATCAAAAATTTACATTAAGAACCCCAAGTTTTCATTTATTCAAGTAGCAGAAATGCTTTTCCAATAGTTCCTATGTGCCGTTTGCTTGCTTTTTAGTGCTAGTAGTGTGCTGCTGATATTGGATTGTGCTTGTGTTTTGCTGCCACACCAGTGTGCACCTATGTTAATTTTTTTCAAAAAACTTTTTGGATGTGCAGACCAAATATTGTTTTTTAGATTGCCGTGTATCTTAACCTCTGCCTCCGTCCACTGACCACATTCTAACTGCTGCCTGCCCTGACATTCCTGCCTATCCCGACCACGAACCTGTCTTACAATTCTGTACCTTGCTACACCTAGGTTGCCACCACAGCAAGCCCAAGTAGCTTTGTGGCAGGCTCTGGTGAAAACCAGGGGACCCTTAGACTCTGCTTCCTGATGTGGCTTACACCACCAATTGCGGTGGATTCAAAACCCACGGTCATTTCACATAGTACACCTCTGCTTTCATAGATTATATTTTTTTTCTTAAAATAGAATTATAAAAAAAATTAGATTAACATATTTATTATACATTGCACAAACAGTTTCACATGCATCATAAAATCAAAACAATTTTTTTTTCTCCTTATTCTTTGCAAAATTTTCAACTGGTGTCTTCAAATCCATTGTTGAAGCTTGGTCATATTCAACTGAATTACACTCAACCATGTAAGTAAGTTTCAATTTAGAGAAACTAGATTCACCACCTTCCACTGTTACTGGAATTGTTAGAAATATTGTTAGTGCAACAAAAGATTCCCTGAGAGCGCAGGTGACAAAGTCTTATAGACGTTTATAGAGAACGGAGGTGGAAGAGGAAAACAAACACACAGAGATGGTGCTGGCTGTATATTGAGTGTTTTATCTTACCTCAGTGCTGGCCTCATAATTACATTGCTCCTTATTGGTGTTTAATGTTCACCATGCTGCAAGAGTCTCTTGCTTTTCATCTCTCAGTGATAGAAGAGTGAAGAAATCAGGCGATACCTTTTAGAGGCTAAGAAGCAGTGAAGCAGGAACCTTAGGAATCCCTAAGTGATTTATGGCTGAGTACACAGATAAAAAAGTAAAGAAAAAAAGGCTGAAAAGTTCAGAAGGAGGCATTTTTCTTGAATAAGATATATTACAAGTTTCTTATTTTGATTTTACTGTTGGTTTATGGAAAGATGTTTTATATTTGAAGTTATGCTTTACATGTTGCCAACAGATCTGTACTACCTGTATTACAGCTTGAAGTAAACTTCTATTGAAGCATGGTATTCAAATGTGGCAGACCAAGCTTTTGTGTCTAGTGCAAAAACCAGACACATTCACAAAATAGGGCAACTGTAGTCTAATTACCTTTGTCATATAGGAGTCAATGCCCCGTCAAGGCTCCACTGTAGCATCCATCAAGATACATTTTTACGGTATCCCAATGGATACCACGAAGCAGCTGCAAAGTCGCTATATCACTGGTCACTTACAGGACTTACAGCATCTTCTACTAATGTCTTGATGCCAAATATCACAGGACACCTTCACAGTTCTGGAGTCCAGGCCTCAACGGGTCAGAGCTGTTTTGTTGGCTTCAGCAGAATATGTGCAATATTATGTAGGTGGTTTTAATGTTATAACTGCATATACTGTTTAGCTACATTTTTCATCTCTCTTGATGTGAAGTGGTCTATGCACCAGTGATACAGTGGTCCCTCAAGCTACAATGGTCTCAGAATACAATATTTTCAACATATAATGGTCTTTTCAGTGACATTGTATGTTGAGGATGGTTTCAAGATACAATATTCAGACCAATTATTGTGAATATTTTTACTTGTAAAACTCCTGTGTGCCAGAATGAGTGGCTCTTTTGGGCACTAAGTGAGGCACCCAATTTTTGTTACATTGTGTATTAGGTACATGACCCAAAGAAGCTGCTATCCTGCTCCTATCCTGAAAGTAGAAAGCGATCTCCAGCAGCTCTTACTGACTTTGATATGTAAGGACTTCCATTATGCTTATTAGTAGAGATGGGCGAATTGATTCTAACAAAGTGGAATTCGTTTAGAATTTCAGGAAAACTTCGTTTCGGAACGAAGTCGAACTTTGGGGTAATTCGGGTGAACGAAGTGTGCTTTTGATTGATAAAAGGGCTGCGAGCACATGGCGCTACATGGGGCAAAGCACTCTGGGAGGAAGAAGGGCATAGCCTGCATGACATGTGCAGGGGTGAAGCCAATCAGAGACCGGCGGGATTCTGTGACGTCACCGCACTATATAAAGTCCGGGCGCGACGCCGGGAGCTCACACTCCTCTCACTGTATGATCAGGGAAGGTGCTGCCGCGGCTGATAGCTCTTACTAAAGAACTGATTTTTATTAGCGTTTTCTGTGGGGTGTTCAGCTTGTCTAGAGACTGTTCTCTTAATGTTCTATTTCTAATTTTTTGGGGTATTGGATTTTGAAATCCAGTGTGCGTCCACTGCAGCTGCATAACATTCAATACCCAAGTGGGATCTAACCCAGTTCCTGTTGTTTATTTAAAGAAACAGCGTTTTTACAATACAAATACCACTTCATTTTTGGCTGCTCAATTGTATGCGCAATTTACATCCAGGGGTTAATTAAGCGTTGTTTTGCTGGTGTGCTGACCCCAAGAAACCGTCTTTTTCAACGCAAAAATATATACATTTTTCCTGTAGCCTAATTCACAAGCAAAGGTTAATTACAACTGTATCTCTTGTTGTGTGGCGTAGAAAACACGAAATTGTAGCACGCTACAAGCTACTAGTTTGTGGGCTCAATTCTTTGGAGCAATTTACATCCAGGGGTTAATTAAGCGTTGTTTTGATGGTGTGCTGAAAAAATAAAAACGTCTTTTTCTATGCCAAAATATATAATTTTTTCCTGTAGCCTAATTCACAAGCAAAGTTTAATTACAACTGTATCTCTTGTTGTGTGGCGTAGAAAACACGCAATTTTTAACACATACAAAGTAGTAGTTTGTGCGGCTAAATTGTTTGCCCCCAATTTACATCCAGGGATTAATTAAGCGTTGTTTTGCTGGTTGTGCTGACAAAAATAAACCGTCTTTTCAACGCCAAAATATATACATTTTTCCCTTTTAGCCTAATTCATGTCCGAAGGTTAATTAACCCTGTTTGTGCTTTTACATTTAGTAAAACACACATTTATTTTTAAACGACACATACAAGTAAATTTTTCCTGGCCATTTGTGGAGCGCAATTTATATCCAAGGGTTACCCAAGCTTGTTACTGGGTTAATTTGGAGTCAAAAACAGGGTGTATTTTTTATCATATGCAGATTTCATCATCAAACAGTGTCTGTACATTTTAGAACAAACAGTATGTCAGACAGAGGGGTGGCAGGCTCTTCACCTGCGAGTGGCAGAGGCCAAACATTCCAGGCCCAGGTGCAGCACCAAAGGGGACGTCGCAGCAGGGGTCATTCGGTGAGGCCAAACTGCCGCTGTCATCTAGTGGCTGTGTGTTGTTCAGCAACCCAAGGGGTTCTTGATTGGTTAAATAGGTTTCCCTCTTCCTCCCAGATGACATCTGACAACCCCAGCCAAGAGTCGGTGGGAACCTCAGACACAACCCTTATTTGGGCATGGCCGGGAAGCGGGTCAGCGGCCCTCACCTGTCTCAGCCCGCCTCTGTCCCACCCGGGTTTCCCCTCAGCCAGAGATCTACTATGTGGTCTGGGTCAGCGCCAAACTATATAGCGAGGATGAACAATTTTGAGGAGAGCAGTCAGCAGCTACTTGGCAGCGAAAAAATTTGGGGAAATATCTCCTGCTTCTTGCAGTAGGTGGCAAAGTATAGATGTGGAGAGTGGCATGGGAGGTCATGTTGTGAGAGGTCAGCCTCCGCATACCAAGACCGGTGATGAGGACAGCAGTGACGATGAAAAATAATAGATGATGATGTAGCCGACCGCACTTGGGAGCCGGGTGAGGCAAGGGCTTCATCATCGTCAGGAGAAGAGGGCGTCAGCTTGCGCGTCAGGCAGCAGCGCAGCCAGCAAGTGGGTGTTTTGGCCGTGAGTCAGCAGGATAGCAGCGTGTGAGGTCGGGAGCCAAGCGGCCACGGGGTAAAAAACCCGCTTCGCGGTTCAAGAAGTAGCACACAGGGGCTCAGCGAGGGCAGCGGCGGCAGTAGTCACTCAGTGCGGAGCGTTTGGCGGTAAATCCGATACTCGCGGTGTGGCAGTTCTTTGCTAAGACACCGGAGGAGCGAATATGGGTATATGTAGAATCTGTGGGCAGAAAGGTGAAGCGTGGCCAGGGAGCTAAGTTGGCACCAGGGCCCTGCGTCAACCCATGCAGCGTCACCACCCGGTGGCCTAGGGAAACGTGCTCAGATGTGGTGGTCCTCCTGCCGCCGCAGCAACAGCAGCAGCAGCGCCCAGTGGCACGCATGCCATTGCACCCAGTCAAGGCTCCCCCACCTTTTGCAGAAGGGAGCTGTTTCTCTTTGACATCTTCTCCGGTCCAGATGCCCCCTGCTCCTCGCTACTCATGGCGCCAGCAGTCGTTCAGCGAGACGATTGCAAAGAGACAACAGTATGCGTCCAACCATCCTAAGTGGCAGCACTGACCGTGCTCCTGTCCAAGTTGTTGGTATTGCAGTCCTCCCTTTCCAAATGGTGGACTCTGCACCATTCAGAGAACTAATGGCTTGTGCCGAGCCGAGATGGAGAGTTCCAAGCCGTAATTTCTTTTCCAAAAGGCAGTTCCAGCACTTCATAAATATGTAGAACAGAAGGTGGGCCAGTCCTTGAGGTTATCGGTTTGTTCCAAGGTGCACGGCAGCGCAGACGTCTGGAGCTGTAACTACGGTCAGCAGCAAGAAATCGATGTGTGGCTTTCTCCGCGCCAACTGCAAATCGGAACCCAACGGACAATGGGAGGAACATGGTGTCCGCGCTGCACCCAGGAGGGATGGTCCATGCGCCCTGCATGGCGCACGTGTTCAATCTGGTTGGGAAAAGGTTCCTGAAGTCTTCCACCGATCTTCAGAACATTCTGAAAATGGCCAGGAAACTGTGCATGCACTTTATCAATTCGTACAAAGCCAGGAACACCCTCCTCGAGTTGCAGCGGCAGAGCGGCCTCCCCCAACACACTCTGATATGCGATGTTTCCACCCGCTGGAATTCCAGCCTGCACATGTTGGACCGACTGTATGAACAGAGAAAGGCCATTAACGATTTTTTTATGATCCAGGCAGACAGAAGTACTCCCCTGTGTAACTTTGATGTCAGCCAGTGGCAGCTCATGCGTGACACCTGCCGGTTGTTGAGGTCATTCGAGGAGGCGACATTATTTTTCAGTCGCCAGGACTACGGGATGAATAACGTCATTCCACTGCTTCATGTCCTGGAACAGATGCTGAAAAATCTGTCTGGGCAGGGGACTGGAGATGTGGCGACTAGATCTCGTGGCCACATGAGTCCGGTGGGGACTGAAATGGAGAAGGAGGAGGAGGAGGACATTGGAGCAGAAGCATTGCCTGGTGAAATGAGTGGATTTTTACCCAGGTGACAAGGAAAGGGGGAGCAGGAGCAGCTGGAGGACGCTGATGGGATGAGGAAGATGAGGCAGATGACCCCCAAGCACCGTGGCAGTATACAGTGGAAATGGAGGCAGGGAGCCCCTCGGGGTCACTTGTGCAGATGGCCCACAGCATGCTTATTTGCCTGGCCCAGTGACAGCCGAATAGTCAGCATTCCGGCAGAGGGGTGACTTCTGGCTCTCCACCCTATTTGACCCTCGCTACCGGTCCAAATGGGAGCCCTTTTTTCCCAGCTATTGAGAGGGAGGGACAAACTCAAATATATAGGGAAATCCTCCGTAATCAGTTGGCCGCTGCCTATGTGCGGGCATCGTCCCTCCTCTGACAGGTCTGACCGGGGTTCCTCAGCGCTCACGTAACTACTGCCGCGGCTGCTGGGGGAAGGTGGGGGGGTAGGAGCAGTACCAGCTCCATCAGTAGTAACCTAAGTCTGGAGTTTAATTTATGAGCAGCTTCCTTTCACCGCCTAGTGAGGAGGGCAGTTCGCCAGCAGCAGCAGCAGGACCTGGAGCAGTCCCTGAACCCAAAAGGTTGGGCCTAACTTTGGGCGCACTCTGCCACCTCAGTTAGAAGTCCGCTGGACTACTGGGCAGCCAAACTGGATGTGTGGGCCCCAACTTGCCGTGTTTGCAGTGGAGAAGCTGTACTGCCCGGCCAGTAGTGTGGCATCAGAGCGGGTTTTCAGTGCGGCGGGGTCATCGTTACCCCAAGGAGAACCCACTTGTCCACGGGAAATGTGGAACGACTGACCTTTGTCAAGATGAATCAGGCGTGGATCGGCCAGGATTTCCACACACCAATGACTTAGGCGTCAGGCTGGGTTCAAACACCTGCCTCAGCCACTTTCTGATGCCGCCACCCGCCTGATGCCACACATCTGCTGCCAGTTTCTCCATCTGCCTACCCACCATCTTTACCAGGGACTGGTATTGCCCCACCTCAACACTCTGTCATTGTGCCACTCTATGACCTCATGCTGCTGCTGCTGTTGCTGTTGCCGTGACATCCACACTGTGTCATTGTGACACTCCCTGACCTCATGCTGTTGCTCCTGCCGCCGTCATCTCAAATCTCTGTCATTGTGCCCCTCTGTGGCCTACTCCATTTTTTGCCACCTCCAGAATTTGTCATTGTGCCACTGTCTGACCTCATGCTGGTTCTGTTTATGCTGCCATGTGCTCCCCACTGTGTCATTGTGCCACTGCCTGACCCCATGCTGTGCGGCCGTGACCTTCCGCTCTCAGTCATTGTGCCATCTGTGGCTTCCTCCTGTTTTGCCACCTCCAGAATGTCATTGTGCCACTCTCTGACCTCATGCTGCTGCTGTGACTCCTGCCGTGCCCCCCACACTGTGTCATTGTGCCACACTGTGGCCTAATACTTTTTTGCCACCTCCAAGAATGTCATTGTGCCACTGCCTGACCTCGTACTGCTGCTGTTGTGACCTCTACACTGTGTGATTGTGCCACTTGTGGGCCCAAAACTGTTTTGCCACCTCCAGAATGTCATTGTGCCACTGCCTGACCTCGTACTGCTGCTGTGGCTGCATCCGAGTCCTCCACACTGTGTCATTGTGCCACTGCCTATCCTCATGCTTCTGCCGCCGTGACCTCCGCTCTCAGTCATTGTGGCATTCTGTGGCTTCCTCCTGTTTTTCCACCTCCAGAATGTCATTGTGCCCTGCCCGACCTCATACTGCTGCGTTGTGACCTCCATCTCGTTTATTGTGCCACTCTGTGGCCTAGTCTGTTTTTGTCACCTCCAGAATGTCATTGTGCCAACTGCCTAACCTCATGCTTCTGCCGCCGTGACCTCCGCTCTCAGTCTTGCCATTCGTGGCTTCCTCCTGTTTTTTCCACCCCCAGAATGTCATTGTACCACTGTCTGACCTCATGCTGCTGCTGTGGCTGCTGCCGTGTCTCCACACTGTGTCATTGTGCCACTTTCTGACCTCATGCTGCTGCTGTGGCTGCTGCCGTTTTCCTCCACACTGTGGGCATTGTGCCCCTTTCTTACCTCATGCTGCTGCTGTGGCTGCTTGCCGTGTCCTCCACACTGTGTCATTGTGCCACTGCCTAAACCTCATGCTTCTGCCCCCGTGACCTGCTCTCAGTCATTGTGCCATTCTGTGGCTTCCTCTGTTTTTTCCACTCCAGAATGTCATTGTGCCACTGCCTGACCTCATGTGCTGTGGGGTGCCGCCGGTCACCTCCACACTCTGTCATAATGTTGCCCCCTCAGCCCTCAGCTTGTTTTTTTCCAGCTTTCGCTGGCATGACTTTATCAGGCTACATTCCCGCTTGAGTTTTTTGGTCAGTTTTGACCTCTTAAGTGCCCAGGGAATTTTAGTGAAGCGATTTAAGAGCGGCGGCAGTCATCTGCGTGTCATACTAAAACAAAAATTGTATGAAGACCAAACAAGCTCCCTCTGATATTTGAGCTGGCACAACAATCTACAGCAACCTGCAGGCTCTGTGCAGCCTGGAAATAGCTGCTTTTTAACGTGATTCATCCCGAAGTAATTCGGACCGACTTTATTTTTGTCGGAAAATTAGGCGAAGTGTCCGAATCGAATTTTTGAGAAATTGGCGCATCGCTACTTATTAGTTATCTGTGAAACATTCTTTTATCTTCATTTTGCATTATGTTGAGCAATATTTGGGGTTTTGAAACCAATTGCCAGTTTTCCATAGAGTTATAGTTTTAACATATTATGTTTGTCTCGGAACCAGTTAATATTGTAAGTTGAGGGACCACTGTATGGTGGATTTGTAAAAAAAAAAAAAGGAAGAAGAAAAAATGTATTTCTGGAATTATGAGAGCACCCATATAACTAATCTTAACGCTTAACTAGTACTAGACATGTAGTGATCATTGCTGGTTAAGTAGAGCTTTCTCTGCAATTTTTTGTTATTCTCACAATTTCTTAAGATAATAACAAGCTACAATAGCATTCCCGAGTATGAGGCAGAGTAAAATTGTTTTTCATATCTAGAACAATTCCTCCTCCTTCTCTTCTTTTCCACATGCCATGAATAGCATATCATTGATAGCATGTCACCAGCAATTCTGCAGGACCTTCATTACTCCTTGCCTTGTTTTTTGTACATTTCCCCTTTTTGTAAAACGAAGATGTATTTTTGAGCCTATGGCTGGACAAGATCTATTGGCAAAATAGCTGCAGGGAATATGAACATATCATTACGGCATCTTCATCTCTGTCATTTACTTGGTAAACACAACAAATGGGTATATGCTGTGGAGTGAACCAGAGCTATAGATGGCATCACCATAGAGCTGCTGTGTTCTGCCACGACTGAATGCTTATGGTGTTCTTCATGCTGTGAAGAGATTGAAACACTGAGATTCTCATTTTCATTCCGAGATGTCACTGAAGGGATTTCTTACATCATCCCATTTGTTTTCTGTCGGCTGCCAAACATTAATGTCAATGTCTTTAACTGAAAACGATTTCCAGAAAAATCTAGTATTCCGGTGTGCCCAGCGTCCACAGGACAAGAGGTGTGAATTATGCATGTTCTTCACAGTCCCATTGTGTTTTAATATTGGCGCTCTAAACCTATATTGAGATTTTCTAAAATCTAATTGATCCAGTGGAGCTCACCACCAAGGTGACCTAGGTAAATAGGGCAAATGGCACCTCCAACCTACTCTACTGAAAATTCAAATACCTAGCCCTGACCTGACACAGTACCTGAGGCTGTGCCCTTCCCCATCAAGATGAAATGGGAGGAGGGGAGGAGGAAACACAATTGTGCCATCTTTTTGGGAGGTTTTGTTTTTGTGGAGTTTACTGTCTGGTATGAATAACATGTTATCTTTTTTCTGCAGGTCAGTACGATTCTGATCATTTTTTTTTATTTTCTTTGCATTGTCATTTTCTGGGTCAATAACTTTTTTATTTATCCTGTATAAAGTGTGGTTTTCATTGGTAACATTTTTGGATAACTGTGACTTTTTGATCATTTTTTATTCCAATTTTTGGGGAGGCAAAGCACCCAGCAAGAACAAACTTTTTGGGTTAGGTATTTTTTCAGGCATTCACGTGCAAGATTAGTAAGTTAATATATTAATCCCTTCCTGACATTGGACATACAGGTACTTCCTAGACATCATGTGGGCTCACAAGTGGGGCCCGCACAATCGTAGCATGGAACCAGCTGTATATTACAAACAGGACCAGGACAACGAGTAGGCAGAGGTAGGTGACCGCCTAGGGTGCCTACCTCTGCCTGTCAGTAGGAGGGGGGGTGCAAGGATGGAGTGGACTCAGAAGCTGAGCCTGCTCCATAAATGGCAAGTGCCAGCTGCTAGACACAGCTGGCAGCTGCCTTCAACACCAGTCCTGGATGTTTTTCTGTCCCTCAACCCTCTGCCCCTCACCCCCGATCCAACCCCCACCAGTGCTGCGCCTTTCTCAGGGTGATGGGAGCACTGCGTGGGAGGGTAGGGGAATGCAGAAGTATCATTGGTGGTAGTGGGAGCTGCAGAGTTCCTCAACAGTGAATGGAGAGGAGTTTGGGAAGGTTAGATTTCAGTCTCCCCAAACAACCCTGAGTTCTTTTGACAGCATTCGAAGCAGAATGCTGTCAGAACGATGGTGACACAGTGCAGAGTGGGGGTGGGGAGGTTATGTTGACAGGTGGAGGGGAGGGGAATTTAGAGTGAGGGTGAAGGAGAGTAATGTGGGAAGGGTGGTTTAGAGTGGGGGAGAAGGAGAGTGGTGTGGGGAGGGGCATTTAGAGTAGGGGTGAAGGAGAGTGATGTGGGGAGGGGGGTTTAGAGTGCGGGTGAAGGGGAGTGAAGAGGTGTCTGGGAGGGGGTTAAGCATGAATGTGGGAAGGTGAAGGACATCCCTGGGTGCAGGGGGCCGCCAGTCACTGCAGCTAGACTATATAGTTTAGCTGCAGTGGCTTGCTTTGCCTTTCCTGCACTGAGGAAGGTTAATGATCCTCCTACCAGCTTTTCTGGACATTGGATAGGCTATACAGCATTCAGGAAACCCGGGTGATGACCCATGCTATGGTTTTTGTAAGATTTTTTTTTTTTTACAGGTATCTGTTTTGGACTACAACGGATTTGTTGGACTACGTTGAATCTATTTCTTTATTTCATTTCTTTCAATGATTTGTTTCTTTCAAAATGTTTTAATAAACAAATCATTAAAAAAAGACAATGTGGGATTCACCTCCTTTTCAAATCCAGCCAAGGTAAAACAGACAGTTGCAGGCTGATACTATGGGAAGGTTGAGAGATTCTGGTTACTTCCCACTCTAAAAATACCGAACTGCAGCTGCCTCAGATGCCAACCATCACATTAGAGGGTCCACTTCTGATGGTATCTATGGTGCATTAGGTACTGAGGTAATAGTCAGAAGGGCTTAGTGTCAGCCTTAGCATGACAAAAAACTGACAGCAAGCCCAAGCAACGGTAATGGAGAGAAATCTGTCAGATACCTCCATTACTAACATTGGAATAAAACAATTTGATAAATCCCACAGAAACAAAAAAAAAAAAAACTTTAAATAAATACTCCCCGACACCAGCCTTAGTTGACCATTTTATTATGGATGGATGGATGAATGGATCCAATGCTGGCCCAATTTAGGCCAATGAATCCAACATAGTCCAAAAGGAAAAGGGAAAATCTGTGAAAAAAAAAAAACAACTCCCAAAAAAAAAGGGGACAGTACTAAACTCTATCTCCTACACCCTCTGAGAGTGATGGCTGTGGCTGATTTTATAGTGGGTGCAAAAGGTTTGGATTTCAGAAACAAAATTGACCCTGGGGTAAAGCTTAAGCTCTGGGAACAATCTTTAGCGATTTTGGTCCTATTTTATCCCCCCCAGAAGTTATCTGAAAGGGTTGGGGCCCCTCTACCTCATCTCCCAACTATACCCCCACCATTGTTTTATGTGGCCAAGGATTACAGCCCCCTCCCCTTGTTCCCCCCTTTTAACTCCCTCACTCCCAAACCTATCCCCATGCCAAGTTTGTGAATATGGTAGGGGTTTAGAGAGGTGGGGGAAAATTTGAAGATTTTTTAAAAAAATTTTTTTGTGGTAAATTCCGTAGGGATGAATTGTGGCCAGGATAAGTCGACATGGTGGTTTTAAAAAGGAAAAGAAGAAGAAAAGGGACAGTAAAGCGTTTTGCCAGTTTTTAAAAGAAGTTTTTGATTTAATTTGATGTAAATCACTGTTATCTCTTTTAAACTGCAAAGCTTGTTTTTAACAACTCGTATTACCCCTTGTGGTCATTTGTATGGGGTTTAAAAATATGTTGCTAGCCCCTATTGACACTATGTATTTTCCCAAATTTTAAATTTCCACTTTTTTGGTTTGGTAATATTGGTAGTAGTGGTGGTAGTATAATGGTTTATATTCAGGATAGAATGGGGGTATTATTCAGTCACTGTGGTGGTGATATGTGGTTATGACATGGCGGTATTATGTGGTCTTTGTTTGGGCAGTTTTTTAATAATATTGGTCTTGGTTTTACTTTTTTTTTGGCTTTTGTTCACAGGGGCTTATTTGGGGGGCGTTTTTAAACGGAGTTTTTTACTTTCCCCCAAAAATACGCCCTAAAATTTGCTTTTAAAAATTAATAAAACAATTGTTTTGCATTGATTCCAATGTAAAAAAGGGCCCCCCTCGTTCAACCCCGAGGGTATTTTCCCCCGACATTTTTTGCGGGCTTTTAAATAGCCCGAAAAATACAAGGGTAAAATTAAGTCCCCGTAAAATTTTTAAAAGGTGTATTTTCGCAACAAAAAATCCCCATATTTAAAAAATTTGTGGATTGTATTTACGACGCGAAATCGCGCCAAAATTTGTGACACGTATTTGAAACGTTTTCGGGACGTTTTTTGCGGCGTTTAATACGTGTAAATACCCCCGGAAAAAAACCCATGTAAAATTTCCCTTATTGTCCCGGAAAACTGCTGGTAAAAATTTTTCTACTTGATTACAGCTGGCCCAAATGCGTTTTTGTAAACCTCACTCTGGTCGCGGGGTGTTTTTTCTCAGCTGCCTCGTTCAATGGGCGATGGGGCCCAGATAAGGGAAATTCAGAGGAAGTGGTTTCGTCGGGTCTTCATCAGCTTTCACGCCTGTGATCGCAGATGCCGATGCTCTCCCTAGCACCCCAGCAGCCTAACAAGGGCTTCCAGGCTGCTTGTGATGAAAACTACCCCGGGCCGCCCCCAAAGGGGAAATTTGGTATGCAAAAGCAATGGCAATTACTATGCAGAACAGTTCTGCTATGTGCTGCTATGCATGATAACAGTGATCTGAAGATCTGATACAAGTCCCCTATAGGGGACAAGTAAAAAAAAACAAAACGTGATAAAGTACAAAAAAGAAAAACACAAACATAAAAAAAAATAAAAAACACATACACTGTCCTTTTCCCTTTGCAGACACCAATCACCCCAAAAAAGATTAAAAATACGAAAAAGATCAAAAAGTACATATATTTGATATCGCCGCGTGCGTAACGATCTACCCTATGAATCTGTCATGTTTTTTTTTTTTTTTATAACGTTTGTTTTTTTTGGGAAGCACAAAAATCAAAACATCTTGCTGAAGTCACTTAAAGGAAGAACAGTCCCATATTTTAACAGTAAAATTTTTATATAATGTCTTCAAAGAAAATTTACAGCCCAAGTTTAACTAAGCGTGATGTGATGTGTTCTCGTGGTCTCCATAACATTTTTTCTTTTTTCCAGATTCTTCATTTTTATATAGTTTTCATGGGGGATATAATTTAAAACCAAACCCCCAAAAATTTTTTGGGGTGAAAAACCCCTTTTCCCCCCCCCCCCCCCCAAAATTTGCTAGTCTAACCTCCCAAAAAATCCCAGCGGGTTCTTTTGCCAAAAAGTAAGGGGGAAAAAAGGAAGGAGGGGTAATTTCCAAAATCTCCTGCTTTTGCGGGACTCCGAAATAAAATGTTTCCCAACTTTTTTATGAATTCCCCCTGTTCTCGGGGTTTCTTTTATTGCTTTTGCGCCCAAATTTTTTCCGAAAAAAAAAAACAAACTGTCTCATGGGGTTTTTAAGTTTAAATTCCCTCTCCCCCGGGGGTATCCAGCTCAGCCAGTGCTTGAGGTTTTACGCTTTTTGGTCCCCCAAATCAGAGTCAAATGCCCCCCTTTAGTTTTAAATCAGTCTTTCCTCATTTCTCCCCTCCCTTTTGGTTTGCACTATATTTTGGAATATTCCAACTCTGGGGCCCCTTTGGGAAAACCTTTTGCCCCAAAATTTTTTCTCTATGAATCTCCCCCTTTTCCCCCCAAAAAGGGCCCTTGAAATCCCTGGGCTTTTCCCATAGCAATTTTTATAAAGTTTGCCTTCTGCGGGGCCTACACTTCGGGACGCCACCAGGTAATTCACCCCACTACTGTTTCCCCAAAAGGGGAAATTTTAAAAGCATAAAATTGCCCTGTAAATTAATTTTAACTGAGTTTCTTCCTTACCGCCCCCAACTGTAGTTTTTTCCGGGATTCTTCCGGGCCTTTGAGGTTTTTTATTTTAAAATTTCCCCCATATCATTAAATTTTCCGGCTTCCCATTGGAAAAGAAAGTCGCCGCCCTTTTCCCCCCGTGGCCATGTTTTTAAAGTAGTGGTATAGTTTGGGAAAATTTGGCCACACCCGTCGCTTTTCTTTTTTAAAGGGTTTCAAAAAATTCTTCCGATCCCCCAAAACCCCTCTGGGATTAACCAGTTTCTTTCTGACAAAATTTTTTGGCCCTTGTAGGTATTGCCAAACCACGGGTTTGTTTTTGGGACCAAAATTGAAGTTGGGCCCCCGGGGTCCCCAGCTTTTAAAATTCTTTTCCCCTTTCCCCCCCAGTAAAATCCCCCAGAGTGGGGAAGCCCCGTTGCCTCCAAATTACCAAAAAATTTATTGTCCCCCCCCGGGCATGAATTTGGGATTTGGCCCAAAGGGTGGCATCCATTTGGCTACATCCCTTTGGGTTTTCCCAACATCTTAAAAACTATGGGGCCACGTAGCTAACGTAATCTTTGAAAAACCCACGTTACCCTTTTCGTGATCCCAGGTTGGTGTTTGTAAGGTGTAATTTAACGGGCCCCTCTTAAATCCCACGGACACCCCAACGGGGGCCCCCACCGAGAATTCGAGAATAGGGCGGGGCCCAATGGAAACCAGTCCAAAAACGTCCCGGGAAAATTTGCGGGCCAAATTGTAAAATCGGTTTTTGGAAAGGGGGGGCCCCCCCCGGGACTTTTCTTCATTGTTAATTTGTCCCCAATTAAATTTCCTTGGGGCCCTTTATTATTCCAAATAAATTTTTCGAAATCGCCCCCCTAAACCCCCTTTAAGGCCCTTTTGTTGTTTAAATTAGTAGCGGCACATTCGGGAAAGGCGGGTTTCACCCAATTGGCAAAATTTTAATTTTTATCACCTGAATCCTACCCCAGCAAGGACTTTGGCAGTTTTACCCCAATTTTTCCTTAATTCCTTTTTTTTTTAGTTTAAATTGGTAAAAAATTTTTAAAGGTCCCCGGGGATGACGACTTTGATCCAATCTTAATCCCTAGGTAAGTGATGGGGGTTTTTGGGGACCTCCACTCCTAAATCCTTTCCCTTAATTCTCCTACCCTCCCCTTTTTTCCCAAAACAGTTGGACACTTGTCTTTTATTTAACTTTATCCCCCAAAAAGTGCCCAAAAAGATCTTTTTTCCCCTTCAGGGATTTTACTAATTTTTTTTTCCCAATAGGATCCTCCAAAAATTAGAAAACATGTCATCGGCCAAAAGAAAAATAGTTTTTTTTTCTACCCCCCAAATTTTTTTATCCCGGGTGATACCCTTTTTTTCCCCCTGAGAGGGCAAATTCGAGGGGTTCCAATGCTATATTAAAAAAAAAGGGCGAAAAATTGGGCACCCCTGTCTGGGCCCCTTTTTGTAGTTTAAAGGGTTCGAGGGGGAATCCTGGTGTATTGTTTTTTGGGCCTTAGGGTCACTTTTACTTTCGCTCGAAATTTAAAAAATTTAAAATACCAAAAGTTTCCCCCCCCCTATCCTGAATTTGGTTTAAAAGCCACTCCCATCACGTTTTTAAAAAGCCTTTTCGGCATTTTTGGGCCCCAATTTAAAGCTGGCCTTTTTATTTTGCCCCCAACTTTTTCCGCTGTTTCTGCGCGGGTCGGGAAACATTTTAATTTTTTTAAACCCCCTGACCTCCCCTTTAAAAAGCCCTTTTTTGGGGACCCCCTATAAGTTTGGGAAAAATTAGCCCCAAATTTATTTCCCCATCACTTTTTGATAATATTTTCACGGTCCGGGTTTTAAATAAAGGGAAATTGGTTTTGTGGGAAAGTGGGAAAGGGGTTGGCACCCTTTCCCCTTGGCTTGTGTAGAACCTTTATAAAAGCTACCTTCACCTGGGGGAGCCCCCTCCGCAGTAACAATTTTATTGAAGACCTCTCTTAAATTAGGGGGTTATCTCCTCTCTCAAAATTTTATAGAAATCTTTTTTGTAAAACCCATGGGGGCCCGGGTGTTTTCCCCTTTTTTTTAATTTTTGGGGGAAGAATCCAAATTTTCTTCCGAGATTTCCTACCCCCGTAACCTTTTCCATTCAAAAAATCCTCGGTCCCCGGGCACAATTTATAAAAAGCGCCCATCCCGAGAAAAAAAATTCCTACTTTCTCAATCTGTAGGGTGTTTGTGTGTATAAATTTTATAGAAGTTTTTCCCAAGAAATGGTTTAAATTCCCTTTGGGGGTTTTTTTAAATTTAAATGTCCCCTGCTCTATTTTCATCCCAGGTTTATTCGTATAGCTCTTCTCCCCCGAGTAGGTTGGGCCAGAAATTTTTACCATGCCTTTTTGCCTTGTTTTTTTTTACATTGTTATTTTAAAAAGGGGTTTGCTCTTTATGTTTCTAATCTTCCTTGCTTGGGTTCAAACCCTGCCTTCGTTTGAAACCCCAATCCTCCTTATTTTTTTTGAGTGGGGGTCGGGCCAAGAAACGAGTATATGCAGTTTCAGACTTGCAGGGGGTTTTCTGCAAATCCCTTTAAGTATCTCTTTTTTTTTTGGGGGTCTTTTAAAAGGGCCTTTAATACTTTCCTTAAAAGACGCTTTTCGTGCGCCCCAAAAAAGAAACGTTTCCCCAATTGATCTTTGTTATCTCTCATATTTTTCACCCCCCCAGCTTTTAAATTATTTTTAAAATTGTTCTTTCCCCTGCAAAGAGAGGAAGGAAAATCCCCATAAAATTTTCTTTTCCCTCTTTTTGAAAGCTTTTTTGAATAGTAACACTAATTGGCGCATGGTCCTTTTTTTAATTTTATCCCCAATGCCAGCCCCCCTCCCCCGGGTCCGTTAGCCTGAGACCCCAAAAAATTTAGTCGTTTCGGACCGGGTTTTGCCTAGCGGGTGAGAAAGGGTTTGTTTTGTCTCTCGGGCCGGGTTGTCATCCCCCAAAAACATTTTTAACATTTGTGTGCTATTTAAAAAAATTCTTTCAGCCAAAGGGAACCCTTTGAAATGCCCTGTCTGGGAAAGGAAATCTCCCCCTCTTTCTATTTCCTGAATCCCTTTTTAAACCTCTTTAAAGCCCCCTTTCCCCATCAGGCATTATTTTTTTGGTTTTTTTTTCCATTTTCTTTGGAGTAACTGTTCCAAAATTGTAGGGGAAGGGAAACTGTCTCTTTTTTTGGGGGCCCTTTATTTATTTTTAAAAAAGGACTGTTCTGCCTGCTGGGGGTATCAAGAACTACATTAATCCTTTTTTCCCCCCTCACCCCGGGTTTTCTGCCTAATCAGTGTACCCTTGAAGTCTTGTGCAGAAATTTATAAAAAACCCCAGCTTTGCCATTAGCCCCGCTGGGGTTTCCCAAACCTCCCCCACCCGGGGACTTCTGCATTGCTTGAAGTCAAACCCCCTCTAAATGATTTTCCCCGTAGAAAAAAACCGGATTTTGGGGGTTTTTGTTTTTTGTAAAATTGCCTCACCCACATGTTCCTTTATGCGGGGATTTTTAACCCCCTTAACATTCCAACTGTTTGATTTTTAAAACCATTGGGGTAACTCTTAATGTTCCCCCGGGCCCCAAAAAGGCGTTAGATGTGCACAAAACCCCCCAAAAACAGTAAAACCCCAAAAATTTTGGGAAAAACCTTTTTTTTCCCTTTCACCTTAATTCCTCTCCCCCAAAAGGCGTTTGATTCACTTTTTTCACACGGGTGAAAGAGTACCTCACGCCCTCTCCCAAAAAAACTTCCCATAACACTCGTTACCTTTAATTTTTCCCTTCCCCTCTCCCCCCTGCCCCCAATTAATTTTAAGCCCCCGTAACCCCTTTCTAGGGGAAAACGTTTTTTTTAAATTTGCCCCTTAAAATCCTTTAACTCTTCGTTTTCAAAATTTTTTAGGGAAATATATATCCCTGGGCCCCCCATATTCAAATGATTATAACATAAACCTTTTTGGGCCCCATTCCTCCAAAAGTCCTTCTGGCCGAAAATATTTTGATCCACTTGTAGATTTTTTAATTGTCCCCAAAACCCTATCCAGTAATCCGGAATTTGGCCCGGCTTGAAACCCTGCTGGGGAGAATTGCCTCCCCAACCCTTTAGAGGGGCCCCAAGTTTTTCTTTGACCCAAACCCGCACCCCCAACTTTCCTTCTCGGGTGAACCGGTTTGGGGTTTTGGTCGTCGCTAAGGCTTTCTCCGCTTTTCCCGGGTTATTGCATTTTAAAGGGTTTTGGAAATTTTTTCCCGGGTATTTTATTAGAATTGCCGGGTATTGGGGGTTCAAAAATTTTACTTTTTGACGTGCAAGTGGCCCCAACAAATTTTCCTTTAAAAGAGTCTCCTTTTTCTAGGGCCACCCCCACCGAGTAGTCCCCAAAAATAGCAAAATTTTTTTTTTTCATGTTCACTTGGCTGCCTTTTTTTTATATGCTTGCATTAAAATTCGTTTTTTTGGGAAAAAACCAGTTACCGTACCCAAATTTCTGGCCTCGGGCTCGCCTTTGGGCTTTAGCATCCCGGGCGCGGGGGGGGGGGCCCCAAAAACTTTGGCCCCTTTTAACTTTCAGGGTGGTCAATTTCCCGGGGGCTAGGAATAGGTTTTCTGACATAACTGAGCCCGTTGCTGGTGTTTTTTCACTTTCGGAAAATCCTATCCTCTCACCTTTTTTTCCGCCTCGAGCGGTTTTTCTAGGTCTTCCATTTTTTTTTTTGTTTAGCTTTGAGTTTTTCTCAGGGGCTTAGGATAGTACTCTGGCCCCCCGGAGTCTTTCTAAAGCAAAATTTAAAACTCTGTTCTACTTAAGTTTGGCCCGCGCCCGCCCGTGAAAAAATTTTCTGCCGCAGGGCAGAGAGTGTGGAAGGACTGAGTCCCTGGGAAAAATTTTAGTTAAATGTTTGGCCCTCCCGGTGTGTGTTTTGGCTTTGGGGCCAAACTTTTTGGCTTCTTTAGTGGGGGCTAAATCCAATTTCAGGGATAGGCGTTACCTCTTACCTGAAGCACCTTCTTTCTCCCCCCTGAGGGCCCCTTTTGCGGGTGCCAGCAGGGCCCTTTCCGCCTCCTTGAGCTCGCCCGGGGGTTTTGGGCGCCCTCTTGGGGCGCCTTTCTTTCTTGTGGGTTGTGCCGGGGGACGATGGGCCCCCTGTGCTTCCCCCCTTCGCTGAACTGATCCCCTGCGGTGACCGGGGGCCCGGGGGCTGAAAAGATGTCGGCGCTCCCGTGAGCCGATCGTGGTGGGTACCCCAAAGCGGGGGAGCCCGGTTTCAGGGGGCGGGGGTCCGGGGGCTGCTATCTGCTCTGTTCCCCCCCCATGCGGCCGGAAAACCCGGGAATTCCCGTCAGTTATTTTTAAAACCGATGCTGAAAAGGGATAAAAAAGTTTTCAGGGGGAAATTTTGGGTTTTCGTTAAACCCGCCCCGCATTTTAAAAAAGGAAAAAAAAAGGGGATCAAAAAAGGGCTATGAATTTTCAAAAGTTGGGGCCCCAAAAGAAAACATCAGTTCATCCCGCAAAAAACAGCTCTTAAAAAAGAAAAATAAAAAATTATGGCTATCTGAAGACAGCGATGCATAAATATTGTTTTACACAATATAAACACTTTTTTTCTTTTAGAAATTGGGTAATGTCGTATTTATATCAACCCACAGAGTAAAAATAACTTGTCACGTATACCGTACGGTGAGCACTGTTAACAATAAAAATAAAAAAACACTACTAGGATTGCAGTATTTTCTTCACTCTGCTTTGCAAAAAAACAGATTTAAAAGTGACCAAAAAGCCTTTTCCCTCCAAAAAAATTATACCAATAAAAACGTCAAAAACGTCAACTCATCTCACAAAAACTGCTACACAGCATAGAAAAATAAAAAAAGTTCTGGCTATCAGATGATAGCAAGCATAAATATTGTTTTACACAATAGAAATATATTTTTTTTTTTTTTAAAGTGCTTTAACATAAAAAAAAACTATATAAATTGGGTATTGCCGTAATTGTATCAACCCACAGAGTTAAACTAACATATCACATATACTGCACGGTGAGCGCTGTTAAAAATTAAAATCACTACTAGGATTGTAGTAGTTTCTTCACCCTGCCTTACAAAAAATGGATTTAAAATTGATCAAAAAGTCTTACCCCAAAATGGTACCTAACTATAAAAACGTCAACTTATCCTTCAAAAAACAGTCCATACACAGCTCTGTACACAGAAAAAAAAGTTATGGCTCTCAGAATATGGCGATACAAAAACGTGTTTTCCATTTCAAAAAAGTGTTTTAATAAAAAAAATATACAAATTGGTTATCTCTGTAATCGCATCGACCTGCTGAATAAAGCTAGCAAGTAATTTATACCGCATAGTACTATAGTCCCATAGTCTGGCACTCCTTTAAATTACTTTGGTGACCCTTGCCCCTTTAAATCTCAAAAATATCTTCAACGCCACTCTCAGATTTGAAGATGCAAAAATTGTCTTTATTTTTTCAATATCAAGGGTATCTCTCATTGATGACCATAGTGGAAGTACCTAGCCGGGTACATCCACTATGGAGATAAATTAGAAATACCATTGATAAAGGTCTCCTGGTCAGAAACTTGGGATCATGCCCTATGCTGTAACTAACAAAGATCTCCTGGTCGGAAACTTGGGGATCATGCCCTATGCTATAACTAACAAGTTTTGTGATGTAATTTTTATCCGGACCACAAGGCTTTGTTTGTGTGCTGTGACTAACATTGGAAAAACAAAGACCATTTTTGCGTATTGAGTGCCATTGGAAATATTTTTGAGATTTATATCACAGGGTGACCACTGTAAAAAATCAAAATAAAAAACACTATCAAGATTGCTGTATTTTATTCCTCCTGCCTCCCAAAAATCTTGATAAAAAGCAATCCTATGAACCCCATAATGGTACATATGAAAACTGCAATTCATGATACAAAAAACAAGCCCTTAATCAGCTCCATATACAAATAAACATAAAAATCAGGCTAGGACTACATAAAAAAACAATTTTTTATAAACGCATTTCTGTTGTGTAAAAGTAATAGAACATAAAAAACTATGTAAAATTGATTTTGTTGTAATTTTACCAGCCCCATTGTAAAGTTATCCTGTCATTTACACTGCACGGCAAACGCTGTAAAAATGAAGCCCAAAAAACAATGGCAGAGCTGTGTTTTATTTCCCCCGTTTTCATGGCCCAATGCTAAAAAAAACTATGGAACACCCATGTGTCAAAAATGCACAATACACCCCAGATGAGATCCATGAGGGTTGTTGAATCCAAAATGGGCCGACTATCGTTTTAAAGCAATTTAACATAAAAAAAACTATATAAATTGGGTATTGCCATAATTGTATCAACTCAGAGAGTGAAACTAACGTGTAACATATACTGCACAGTGAGCGCTGTTAAAAATGAAAATCACTACTAGGATTGCAATAGTTTCTTTACCCTGCCTTCCAAAAAATGGATTTAACATTGATCAAAAAGTCTTACAAAAAAATGGTATAAAAACGTCAACTTCAACAGCTCAGTACACAGAAAAAAAAGTTATGGCTCTCAGATTATGGTGATACAAAAACGTGTTTTCCTTTTTGAACAAGTGTTTTTATTGTGTAAAAGCAGTAAAACCAAAAAAAATACTAGGTCACACTTTCTAGATTATTTTATAATATGTAGCGATTTGGAAGCTAAAAATGTATATATTCAGATGATTTTGTGCTCATTTGTAAAACTACTGAATTTCATACAGTGAACCATAAATGTTCCTCCTTGAATATCAAAAAAGTTGGGATCTATATGTAATTGAAGTACACATTTTGTAGCCCAAACAGTATACAGTTACCCTAACATGTTGTGGGAATCTCAGGTATATATAAAAGCTCAAACACAGGTATATACATGTCATGATTGTGCCTGACAGACCACCAGCTTTGAGCTCTGGTCGCCGCCCACGGCCGTTGCGGCAAAAACTGCGGTTTCAGACGTAATGCTTTATATTTGTGTTCACCAGTGTGAACTCTGTCATTCCCTGCTCTGTATTGTTAATTGATTTCAGACCAACGCTATGGTCAAGAATCCTCCAGCACTCTACTAGTTAACATGTTTCCTTGCAAGTCTTTTTGATTGACCGCCTTGTATTCCAACCCGGACTATTGTTGCTTCCACCTGTCACCTTTATCCTTTGTTCTCTGGTCAGTTATAAAAGGGCTATTGTACTATTTCCCTTTGCCTGCTATATTGGTTATCTCTTGTGCCAGTAGCTAGCCGGTACTCTTCCTTGCTTAAACCTGTTACCTGACTATGGCTTTGTTACCAACTATTCCTCTGCCTTGTGAATCTGTACTGCTTCTCCCAACTGTTGCTGATCCCGCTAGTTTGACCATCTGTGATAGTGTTCAGTGTTTGTTTTGTCTAAGTCTCATATACTCACTTATTTAGTGTATCTCGATGTCTTCGGTTGGGAAAGACCTGTTAAGGAGTCGGGCACCCCCAAAAGGCAGGGACAGTGGTTAGAAACAGCGTCAGGGCCTCACAAATTATTTATATTTGCCAAATGCCAGAATAATGAGAGAGAATTGAATTTTTAAGGCATTTTCATTAGTTTCTACAAAGTCAAAAGTTTACATGCATTTCATTAGTATTTGGTAGCATTGCCTTTAAACTGTTTGGCTTGGGACAAACATTTTGAATATCCTTCGACAAGCTTCTCACAATAGTTGGTAAGAATTTTGGCCCATTCCTCCTGACAGAACTGGTGTAACTGAGCCATTTGTAGGTCGCCTTGCTCGCACCTGCCTTTTCAGCTTTGTCCATAAATTTTCAATAGGACTGAGATCATGGCTTTGTGATGGCCACTCCAAAACATTCACTTGGTTATCCTTTAGCCACTTTGTAACCAGTTTGGCAGTATGCTTCAGGTCATTGTCCATTTGGAAGACCCATTTTCGCCCAAGCTTTAACTTCCTGGCTGATGTCTTGAGATGTTGCTTCAGTATTGCCACATAATCTTCTTTCCTCATGATACCAACTATTATGTGAAGTGCCCCAGTCCCTCCTGCAACAAAACAACCCCACAACAAAATCACCAACCCCGGTTTTAAAACAAGTTGAGATGATGTTCTTAGGCTTCCAAGTGTCTAACTTTTTCCTCCAAACGTAACGATGGTCATTATGGCCAAACAGTTTAATTTTAGTTTCGTCAGAGCACAGACTACAGGACATGTCTACAAAAATGTAGGTCTTTGTTTATGTGTGCGTTAACGAACATTAATCTTGCTTTTATATGTTTCTTTTGGAGTAATGGCATCTTCCTGGCAGAGTGGCCTTTCAGCCCATATTGATACAGTAATCGCTTCACTCTGAATAATAATACAATCTTACCAGCTTCCGCCAACATTTTCACAAGGATTTTTGCTTTTGTTCTTGGGTTGATGTCAGGCCAAAGCACATTCATCTCTGAGACAAAGAAACCCGTCTCCTTCTTGAGTGGTATGATATCTTGACATTCCCATCTTGTTTGTATGTGCGTATAATTGTTTGTACAGATGAACGAGGCACCTTCAGGTATCTGGAGATTGCACCCAAGGATGATCCAGACTTGTGCAAGTCCACAATTCTCTAACTGATATCTTGGCTGATTTCTTTAGACTTTCCCATGATGTTACACACAGAAGCAGTCTGTTTCATGTGTGAATTAAAATATATCAACAGGTGTGTCTCTAAATAACTCAGATGTTTCCAGTAAACCTATCAAAAGCTTCCAAAGACATGACATCATCATATGGGATGTCCCAAATTGTTTAAAAGCATAGTAATCCCAGTGTATGTAAACTTTTGACTTAGCAAAAAGTAATAAAAATGCCTTTAACTATTCTCTCACTCTCTCATTATTCTGGCATTTAACAAATATAAATAATGTTGGTAATCCTAATTGACCTAAAACAGGTAAGGTTTATTCTGATTTTATGTCAGATAGTGAGAAAAACATGTATATGTGTCTTTTTATATAGTGTATGTAAACTTCTGGTTTCAACTTTACATCAAACACAACTCATTAGTTCACCATGGCATACAGAGGTAGCAACACTGTATGGGGACTGCCCAACAGGCATGTAGGGGTCACTTAGTTACAAAGAGATATTGAATTTTATTTCTTATACATTTGGAAGGTTAGTTAAAGAAGTCATCCGGTTCAATACATTTTAACATATTCCGTGCATAATAAAAAGTTAAACAATCTTTCTGCACATGTTTTGAATCAATTACTTATGATTTTCAATATCTCTGTTTGGTATTATCCAGTGTGAAACTTCATTCTTTACTTGTGGATAAAAATCTGACCTGGTCATCTGATTGCCAGTTCCACGGTTCATTACAAGATGGAATTCTGATGACCGTAATATAAGGGCATGAAATCCAGATGGAATCCATATCTAGAATCCATAACTTTCTATACAGATTTTAGTCGTTGGCTGTAACATGTAGTGCATTGCACCACTTTTTAGGTGGGTTAGGCCTATTTCAGTGGGGTCAATCCACATCTCGGCTGCCCGATGCAGAATCCAGATTCTGTATTGAAGAAGTGACATATCATTTATTTTTTCCTGAGATGCAGATTTAAAATCTGCATTGGGAATATCCACATATAGTCCTAGTTTTTCATAGTATTCGACAATAAGTTTGTGCATAAGTTTGTGTTTGGGCTCGGTATGTGCAGATCGCATCAGTGAACTGTTATACTTTATTGTGGGCAAGAATGACAGGAAGTCAATTAAGAGTATTATTTAAGGAATATTCCCTGGCATATTCCTGCATTCTTACTGTACATACATTCAGGTGGCGCCAGAGTCCTAGCTCTTTTCCCTAGAGCTTATTTGAATGTATACTGTTAAAAGGCAATGGTCAATAAGCTGTTAAATAAACTTTTAACATATACACACAATGCTGAAAAATATAATATATTTGCATATGTCCCAATGTTTTAGACACTTAGGGCCACATGTATGAAAACTGTCTAGGTCTAAAATTGACCTTGTTGCCAATAGCAGCCAATCACAGCGGCAATTTCATTTCATATGGTGCTCTGGAAAAATGAAAGGGGCGCTAATGATTGGTTGCTATGGGCAACAAGGTGAGTTTTAGACTAGACAGTTTTCACACAAGTGGCCCTTAGGTTGCGTTTACACAGTACAGACCAAATACTGGTCGGAAATGCCGACCAGTATCTGGTCTTTTTTTGGCATGCAGGGGTGCGGCATTTCTCCGCGGTTTGTGGATTCAAGCCCTCCACCTTCACACTTACATGTTCATGTTCTGCCCAAAAACCGGGCGGAAGAATGAACATGTTCTAAGTTTTTCGGACCGACGACGGTGTAAAAAAACGTCCGGCAGAAAATCCGTGCAGTGGGGACGGATTTTCCATTAAACTCTATGGGGAGCATTGCTTGATGGTTTGTAAAAACCGAAAGAACCTATTCCTGATAGTACCTACTACCTCAGGCAGTTACTCCATAACACCAACTAGAAAAAACACTAAAAAATGGAGTGTATGTGATATTTGTGTGGAATATAAAATATAACTTTTACTTCACAATTTAAAAATGCTATACGACTTGTTACTCAAAAAACTCCAATTAGATATATGTTTTTAAATATTGTGATTATCACATATATCAAAGAAATATATTTGGGTGCCACCAAATAGAGGCAAAGGATAAACTCACCCTAATATATCCCTGGCAATGTTTGCATCGAGTGAATAAGCAGAGCACTCGCCCCAAAAGGGGCGACCCCCACAGATGCGATGACATTCCCTACAGACCCCTATCTTACCCTTATGTAGTCGTCATGTAACTTCCCAACATGTTTCGACCCACCACGGTCTCTTCAGGGGACCAAAAGGGTGATATATAAAGATCTAAAAGTAAAAAACGTAATGAGAATATAGATGAACTGCCCTCAGTATAATCTACTTTACGGTGCTTGAATTTTAGTGGATCTTTATCACCATACCCGCCAATTCTAACCACCGTTAAATAAGTGACTTAAGAGTACGTGATTTCAATAAGAGGGTCTGTACTCACCAAATGAAGGATCAAAAAGTAGAGGTCAAGGATAGGCCACAGAGCGTATGGCTCGTGGTGCAGACGGAAGGGCTATGATGTGCCCGCCGTCTCTTATAAAACTGATCAAGTCTTAAATAGACCGGGAGCCGGGTATTTCCGGCTGCCGCCGCGCTCGGTTTCCGGTTTCCATCACTTCCGCCCTCAGTTGCGGAAAGCAGATGACGACTTCCGCCCTGAGAGCAGATACTAATGACGAGCGCCGCCCATCAACCACGGCGTTCCTAACAACAAGGATGCAACATGGTCCACCCAAGTGGGGCGTGCTTAATAGTAATCACCGCCCACAGCCCGAACAGGTAAGTCCAGGAAAGCAGTAAAAGGTCTTGTTTAGCGCCATCATATGTGGTCATGACAGCATAGGTTAAAAAAGGAATGTTCTAAATGAGATCAAAGTGGTCTGAGAAAAATTGTGATGTATATCAGTTGGCAATTAAAGAAGTGATGCATCCACACTAACCTATTTAAAACGTAATATAAATAGATATAAAATATATCCGATACTTATAGATGAATCAAAGAAAGACCTGTAGATGAATCAAACCCATAAAGGGCAGCATATCCACCAATAGATGTTATACCACGATATCGATTAAATCACAACATACTGTATCAAAATGAGAAATATATCCAATTTTTTAAGAAACATGCAAACAAGAATTATAATGAATAAATGTTATACCGAAAAAATTAGCCATATTCCAGCATGGTATATGTTGATGGAAAGTACAAAACTCATGCTACAGAAAGGTGAGAAGCTGTAACTTAGTGACAGCTATCGTTATAAATAGCAGCTAAAATTCAGCTGCTCATTGAGTCCCTGTGGATATATTGTACCCAGCGTGTAGATCCAGAAGGTCTCTCGTCTGAGGAGAGAAATCCAAATCCAGATCCCCTTTCCTTTCATTTGTGCTTATTAAATCAATCCCCATTATTTTGAGATCTCTAAATACTCCCCCATGTTGATTCCAAATATGTTTGGATACTGGATTATCCCTCTTGTTACGAATGTCTCCTAGATGTTCCCCAATTCTCCTTCTCAATTCACGGGTAGTTTTGCCTATGTATTCGAGTCCACAAAGGCATTTAATGCAATAAATCACTCCCCTCGAACGACAATTAATGAAGTGATTAATCATAAATGACCGTCCCGTTTTTGCATTACAGAAGGTCTTCCCTGTTTCAAGGTAAGTGCAACCAATACAACCGCTGCATTTATAGCAGCCTTTCGGCTGCCTTCTTAACCACATTGTGTCATTACAGGGGGGTACATAGTGACTTTTTACAAGTTTATCTTTCAGACTTTTTCCTTTTCTGTACGTGATTGCTGGACGGGGACCTATTTTATCCTTGATGTCTGGGTCCATCAACAGGATGTCCCAATGCTTAGTGAGGATGCTTCTCACCTCACTCGAAGCTTCGTTAAAGGTCCCAATCAATCTCAAAATTCCTGTTTGGGGCCCCATATCTCTTTGCTTGGGAATCAGAAGATGACTCCTGTCTGTACCAAGTGCAAAGTGATATGACTCTCTTAGTATTCTCTCCGGATAACATTTTTCTCTGAATCTCTGATATAGTTCTTTAGCTTGATTAACAAATTCGTTCTTTGAAGAGCAATTCTGGCGTAATCGCAGGAATTGCCCTCGTGGGATTCCTTTCTTCAAAGGATAGCGATGACCACTAGTTCAATGAAGGAGTGAGTTACAAGCTGTTTTTTTACGGAAAATTGATGTTCTCAATTTTCCATCTTGTCCTTTAGAAACCATTACATCCAAAAAGGCAAGCTGTGTAGAATCTATTTCGTACGTGAATTTGAGTCCCATGTTATTCTGATTTAAAGTTTTTACGAAATTTACAAATTCTTCTTTTTTCCCATTCCATAGGATAAATATGTCATCGATATATCGAATGTAGAATCTAACATTCTCAATATATTTTAAGGGTTCGTCTCCAAATACAATCCTGTCCTCCCACCATCCTAAATATAGATTTGCATAACTCGGGGCGCAGGAATTGCCCATGGCTGTCCTCCTTAATTGATGGTATAGTTTTCCATTAAAGAGAAAAAAATTCTTAGTGAGGACAAACATAAGAAGATCCAAAATGAATCTATTATGCAAATTAAATTGTTGGCCTCTGCTTTTAAGGAAATGTTCAACTGCCTTAACCCCGAGATCATGTGGTATGGACATGTAGAGTGATTCCACATCAATGCTTCCTAGGAAGCTATCTTTTGATGTTGTTATCCCATCCAACTTTCTAAGGAAATCCATGGTATCCTGTGTATGGGATGTCAATGATTCCATGAAAGGTTGCAAGACCTGATCAAGATAAATCCCACAATTTTGTGTGAGACAACCTACACCGGAAACTATAGGTCTCCCCTTCAAAGGATTGGTACCTTTGTGGATCTTCGGGAGACTATAAAATTTTGGCAACCCGGGGAAGTTTGGAAAAGGGAATCAAATCAAAACACTGTCAATTCATTTCTTTTTTTTGCTGATAAAAGTATTCCAAATTTTCTGTTAAAAACCTCTGATTGATCCCCCCTAAAGACTTCGTGGGGGGACCGGCAGGGACAACACACAGACAAGTGGCCCTGCTTGACCCCAGCCCCTGTCCCTGTCCTGCCTTTTGGGGAACCCGACTCCTTAACGGGTTTGGCCCCAACCAAAAACGATGCTGAAGATTAAATGTGACACAGACAGGACAAAAGAACCAAACAAAAGCGTAGCGGGGGGCCCAAAGTCAGAAATAGTTGGGCAAGAGGTACAGAGGCGTGGACAAAGAGGGTAAGGGGAGTCAAGTCGGAAAAACATAGGGCACGTGGTAAAAGGACTGAGACGAGGGGGAAAACCGGGGCCCAAAGCCAAAGGTAAAGAGAGCACAGAAACCAAAGGAGAAAAAACGGCAAAACTACGGGGAAAAACAACTATGCAGGCAAGGATTGAAGGAAGTGGTGGCTATAAATAGGAAAGGGGGAGGAAACAGAGCAGGGGTGATAGGGAGCAGAATCTGTAAATCATTAGAGTTGAGTTTAAACCCCGGAGAGTGCTGAAAATTTCCCTGGCCACGGGCTTTGGGCCCGGATTCAATTAAAGCCCCAGAAAGAGCAGTTTCACACAAATTAAAGCAAGGCCACAGTTATGGTCGCAGCGGCCTTCGCCAAGACCAGAGCCAGATGACACGAAGTGCATACCCCCCCTTCTATGAGGGGCACCGACCTCCTTGGGTCCCCCCGGGTTTGGGGGGTTAGCTTGGTGGAACTTTTTCCCAAGTCTGGGGGTGTGCAAGTCCCTAGCTTTCACCCAACCCGCCCTCGGGACCATCCCCTTTCCGTGAACTAGGCATTTGGAGCTTTTGGACTCTGCGGGAGTCAATTATACTCTCAATTTCATATTCTAACCCCTTGTATGACCACAGGGCGAGGAGGGTGACGACCGATCACAGCAGGAATGCCCTTTTTAAGAAAGATTCTTGAAACAAGGATGAATGCGGAGGGAATTCGAAGGAGTAATCTAAAAGATAGGTTTTTTTTTTTTTAACAATTTCAGAATAACAAAGGGACCAAAAACCCCGAAGCGGGAACTTATAGAGGGGACCCGAAGGCAGAGATTTTTCGTCGAGAGCCAACCTTGTCACCGACGCATTTCGGGTCCGAGTCGATGTTTTTATTGGCATTTTTAAACTTGTTGTTGTTGGGTTTTTTAGATCTCGCGACTCCTAGCCAGACTGTGCACAGTCCTTGATGGCGGTTTTTATGAAGAGAACTTAGATTGCAACCTGTTCGGGGAGTACCTGGGGTGAAAGCCGTAGTTACAGTAAAATGGAAAAAATCGGGTTGGGAAATTCTCGTGTTGTTAGACAAATCGGCCATAGGCAAAAACTCATCCACTTCCCCTGACACTCCGAAACATAATATCTAAAATATTTTTTAGTGACTGATTAATTTTTTCGCTGCCCATTAGTTTCGGGGGGAAAGGGCAGTGAGAAGACAAAGAGATGCCTAATTTACCACAAAACCCCCCTCCAGAACCTTGACCAAACTGTACCCCTTATCAGATACAATACTGGAAGGAATACCTGAAGTCTCAGTATATGATGAACAAATAAATCGGCGGGGGTTTTTGGCTGAGGGTAATTTTCTTTAGAGCAATAAGATGACACATTTTAGAAAATCGGTCCACCCCCCCCAAAAATTCCCCGACTTTACCCAAAAGGGGAAGGTGGGTAATAAATCCATAGATATGTGGGACCAAGGCCTTTTGGGGAAATGGGAGAGGGGTGCAATAATCCTTCGGAATTTGGAAGGGTACCTTAGCCCTGGCACAAGTCTACAAGAGTAACAAATTCCCGGACATCACATGCCACAAAGGCCCACCAAATAGGTGCGAGCAGGGGTTCGGTGCCCGCGAGCCGGGATCCCAGACAGAATGAGGATGGTCCCCCCAAATTTTCAAAGGGAGAGACATGGAACAAAGAGTTTTCCGGGGGGGAACGGGGGGGGGCCGACCCTTGAGAGTTCGCAATCGCGGGGGACTAAGCAGTGGAAAGGGTAGCAACAACTACCCCCGGAGCGAGGTATTTGGGTTCCTCCCCAAAGATTCCTTATACCAAAGCTTCGGGAAAAAGGCGTCAGCCTTCATTTTTTGCCCCTGGACGATAGGCACCAAAAAATTAAACCCTAGTAAAAAACAGACCCCATGTGCTTGGGGGGGTTTAAATTTTTAGCATTATCAAGATACAGAAGATTTTTTGGTCCTAAGAACGTCCCCCATGTCTGGCCCCCTCCAAAAGGGTTCCCTCTTAAAAAGCCCATTTTATGGCTAGCATTCACGGTTACCAAATGTAGTTGACCTCGGGGTGGAGAATTTTTGGGGAAAGAAGGAATGGGTAAAAATTAGTATAAGGTTTTCGTTCCCTGGACAGGCGGCTCCCCCCCCTGTTTAATGGTCACCTCTACGAAAAAAGGGTTGTTCAGGATCGGGGTGGACCAAGACATTTGCAGAAGTAAAAAACATTTTTTTAAAGGACAGAATGCCTGTTCGGCCTCAGGGTCCAGGAGGTGGGGTCACCCCTTTTTCTTGTAAGGTCAGTGATGGGTTTAAACAATCAAGGGAAATTCTTGATAAATTTGCGATAGAAATTAGCAAAAGTAAAAAACGTTGGGTCCCCTTCAAGGTAGTAGGTCTTACCCACTGTGTGAGGGCCAAAACCCTTTTTGTGGGTCCATACTTATAGCACTAGGCTAATTGTACCCCAAAAACCCCTATCTCCTGGCTCCAAACAGACATTTAGACGTTTGGCGAATAATTGATTTGAGTAACCTGGAGGGACCCCCCTTACATGATTCCGATGAGTATATAATCCGGGGAAAAAAGGGAGGATGTCATCTAAGTACACAAAACAAAACGACCCAGAAGGTCCTAAAGTTCATTTTAAAAAATGTTGGAAGACGGCCGGGCATTCAAAGACCAAATGGCATGAAAGGTATTTGGGAAATGCCCCTCAGGTGTATTAAAGGGCCATCTTCCATTCGTCCCCTTCCCCGTCCGGATAGGTTGTTTCCCCACAGAGATCAAAATTTGGAAAACATCGGGCACCGACCACCTGGCAAAAAGATCCGGATAGGGGGAAGGGGTTGCTGGTCTTTTTTAGTGATCTTTTTTGGCTCCGTTAGTCAAAACAGGGGGGGGGGAGGCCTCCACTTTTTTTTGACAAAAAAAAAACAGCACCCACCGGCGAGGTAATGGTCGTATGTGACCCTTTTTAGGCTTTTTTAATATTTGATGATAGATTCCCGATCCGGGGTAGAAAGTTGAAAATACGCCCTTAGGGCTTTGCCCCCGGAACGAGGGGCATACGCAATCTATGGCCCATGCGGCGGGAGGGTGTCCGAACGGACTCATCAAAGACATCTTCAAAATCAGAGACGAAATCGGGGGATAGTATAACAATTTATAGAAAAAACCAAGGGCTGTAAATCTTCAAATGAGGGCCACATGACTCCCCCCATTTAAACCAAATCGCAGTCCCCCGTAAAGCACAGGGTTTTTTAAAGGCGTAACCCTGGTAAGCCCAAAATAATAAGTAGAAGTCTCTCCATTAAAAAAAAAGACAATTGTTCGGAAAAGCAGGGAAAAACATTCAACGTAATTTCATTTGGGGCGGTGTTTTTATTCTTCCCTTTAAGGGGGTAGAGTCAGCACCTGAAACTGAAAAGGGAGAACTAACGGGAATTTTGTTCTACCCCTAAGGCTTGGGGCCCCAGTCATGCAAAGAAAAAAACCTGCTCCTGAATCGATCATGTTGACAACCCGAACTCTTGGCCCCCGGAATTAAGGTTATCGGGAAAGAAAATTTTTTTACCCAATTAAGGGGTACCGTACACCTGAGTTATCTTCTTGCTGTCCTTCAGGTGTTTGCCGATCTCCCACGGGGACTTAGGCGGGTCGGGCAGCTCCTCAAACATGGCCAGACTCCCCCCAGTAGAAACACAAGGCATTGCCCCCTGATGTTTTCCCCTGAAGCCGCCAACGGGGCCCAACAAACATGGGGTTTCCCCTCCCGACCCGCAGCAGGAGATGGTGAAAAGAGTGAAGAGGAGTTTTGCAGAATAGTGGGGGAAAAAAATTTTCAGGGGACTTTGATCTAAAAATTTCCGAAAAACCCCCCTCTTTTTTCCCCGCGTCTTTCTTCAAACCCCTGTCGATAGATACGCTAAGGTCATAAAAACCCCCAAAAGGGCTCTGGAAAAGGATGACTGACAAAAGCCCACACTTCAGACAGCCCCTGTCTGAAAAGGGTCTTTAGGGGTGGCAGGCCCCCCAATTGCCGAGCTCCATTGGGGGAAATTTAGAACAGTAACCCCCAGCAGTGCGATGACCCCCTGGGTGGATAAGAGATGAGTTTCGCCAACGCGCCCGGTTGGGTCATCAAAATATGGCCCAATTTTAAGAAAAAAAATTTTTCCCCCGTTCCATTGGGCCTCAGGGGGGAACTCAAGCCCAATCCTGAGGGGGACCCGGAGGGGGGAACCACCATGGCAAATTTTTCAGCTTCTGAGGAAAAAGGGTTTAACCCAAAAAAAATAGGCACGGTTTTTCCCCAAAGGGCCGAAATTAAAGGTTTCCCTCGAAACAGTCAGGAAGTCGCAGGTTTGGTTTTTGTGTTTTACATTTTGACCCACAAACCGGGGGAGGGCCCGGGTACTAACGGGACGACTGGATCAGGGGCGGGGTAAAATGGCATCCAGTCGAAATGAGATCTGGGACTAAGGCCCCCATGCCTGGAATTGCGTGGTTAAATCACCAGGGGTCCGAGACCGACAGGTCGGTACTCATACTGAACCGCAGGTGAGATGGTTTTGATATGGGCCTGCTATAATGCGGGACCGGGGCAGGGACACACACACAGACAAGTGGGCCCCGCTTGATCCCGCCCGTCCCCGCCTTTTGGGGGGAACCCGATCCTTAACAGGGGTGGCCCCCAAACCCGAAGAAATTATTTGTGACTATATAAAATGTGCACAGACAGGGCAAACAGACACCAAACAAAAGCGTAGTCGGGCGGTCTAAAAGTCAGCAACAGGTTGGACAACGAGGTACAGAGGCGTGAGACAAAGAGGGTAACCGGGCGTCCAAAGTTGGAACAGTACGGGCGCGTTGGTACAGAGAGTGAGACAGAGGGGAAAACCGGTCCAAAGCCAAAAGGGAGGAGAGCCCGAAACCAAAGGAGAAAAGACGAACTACAGGGGAAACAACTATAGCAGGCAAGGATTGAAGGAAGTGGGGCTATAAATAGGAAGGGGAGAAAAAGAGCAGAGGGGATAGGGAGCAGAATCTCAAAAAAAAAAAAACAAAATGGGAACGCCAGAAAATTTCCCCAAAAAACCATAAAAAGGGCAATAAAATGCAAAGTCCCTCCTAAGGCAGCAAGCCTCAAACTCACCACCGTGGTACAAAAAGATGGTTTTGGCGGGCAGCATAGTAAAAAACAGGAATCAGCTTTTTCCCGAGTGGAAAAAAAACCCTCACAAATTTCAGCCCGTCAGGCATGGCCTTTCATTGGGGTTGAAAAAAAACCATGACGACAGGCCGAAAGTTGTGATGGTTTTCTCCCCCTGGAATAAAGCTGATTCCTTTTTATATGCTGTCGCCAAAACCAACTTTTTTTTCCTAGGGAGCAGAATCTGTCAATTACTGAGAGTTGAGATTAACCCAGAGAGTGCTGAAAAGTTCCTGGCCAGGGGTTGGGCCCAGGATTAAATTTTAAAGCCCCAAAAAAGAAGACAGTGTTCACACAAGTTTAAACCCAAGGCCGAAAGTTAGGGTCGCAGGGGGGTCTTCCCCGCGCCCAAGAGCCAGTGACAAAAACGTGAAATTATAAAAAGTTTGATCACATAGAAGTCTATTACCCATATCTCTATAGTTATATGGTTATTAGAACAATATTCCCCCCCTTTTTTCTGAGGATTTTATGACTTTTCTCTTTATTTTGTTCAAAACTTTAAAATTGCCTGTTTTCTTTTTTAAAAGTACAATTTAAAAATGATTATCTTTCTTTTTCAGAGGGTTCAAGACCCTTTCATTCCCTGGAATTTATACGTCAATTTTGAAAAAGTTTCCTAACGGGGCATTTTTCTTCTTTTCATAATACCTTAGTTAAGGGGACCTTTTTCCATTTGTTTTGGTCGTCATTCCCGGGGACTATAAGGGGGTCTTGAACCCTTTCAAAAAATACCGCCCTTTAAATACCAAAGCTCTAAGAAATTCACGTTTGTTTTTTAAAACATGGTATTTATGCCAGAGCAACTTCCGTCCGAAGAGTTGTATATCCTTTATCCAGTTGAATAGGTTAAACTTAACCGTTGGAACAAACGAGAGTCCCTTCTTTAGAATATTCATTTCAATTTCAGTAAGATTATAAGACGATAGATTTACTATTTGGTGTTGATCTTTCGATTGCCTGATCTCATCTATTTGAGAGTTGACCGCTCCCTTACTGGGTACTGACGTTCTAAAAAAGGTTTTTGTTGTCCCCTATGTTTAGTACCTTTACCACGTCCTTTATTTCCTCTATTTATAGGAGGATATATTGGATATATTTCTCATCTTGATACAGTATGTCGTGATATAATCGATATCGTGGTATAACATCTATTGGTGGATATGCTGCCCTTTTTGGGGTTTGATTCATCTACAGGTCTTTCTTTGATTCATCTATAGGTATCGGATATATTTTATATCTATTTACATTAGGTTTTAAATAGTTTGTGTGGAGGCACGAATCGGTAAACGTTTGTACTTATGGATGCATCACTTCTTTAATTGCCAACTGATATACATCATAATTTTTCTCAGACCACTTTGATCTCATTTAGAACATTCCTTGTTTAACCTATGCTGTCATAACCACGTATGATGGCGCTAAACAAGACCTTTTACTGCTTTCCTGGACTTACCTGTTTGGGCTGTGGGCGGTGATTACTATTAAAGAGAACCTGTCACATAGTTTTTGCCCCCCTGGCTGAGGACAGAACAAGGTAGTGTCAGACCTGCTGTTTCCAGCACTGTGTCCCTTATTCTGTAAAATGATATCGTTTTTGTGTATTTAATGCTCAAATCTGCAGATTTCAGCCAGAAGAGTCATTCGAAGAGTCCTTTAGAGTGTCCGTTTTTTCCCAAACCCCGCCCACCTGAGGCTAGCCCCGCCCACCTCAACTGACAAACCTATTACTTTGAATAGGTATATATACATGTGATGTAACTGTCCTGGGCGGAGCTAGAGCCTTTGGTGGGTGGAGCTAACACCATACTCATGAATAAGATTTGAGGGGTTTAGTGCTCCATAAACTACAGATCTTACAGAATAAGGGGCACAGTGCTGGAAACAGCAGGTCTGACACTAGCTTGTGCTGCCCTCAGCAAGGGGGGCACAACCTATGTGACAGGTTCCCTTTAAGCACGCCCCACTTGGGTGGACCATGTTGCATCCTTGTTGTTAGGAACGCCGTGGTTGATGGGCGGTGCTCGTCATTAGTATCCGCTCTCAGGGCGGAAGTCGTCATCGGCTTTCCGCAACTGAGGGCGGAAGTGATGGAAACCGGAAGCCGGGCGCGGTCATATGACCACGGCGGCAGCCGGAAATACCCGGCTCCCGGTCTATTTAGGACTTGCTCAGTTTTACAAGAGACAGCGGGCACATCATAGCCCTTCCATCGGCACCACGAGCCATACGCTCTGTGGCCTATCCTTGACCTCTACTTTTTGATCCTTCATTTGGTGAGTACAGACCCTCTTATTGAAATCACATACTCTTAAGTCACTTATTTATCGGTGGTTAGAATTGGCGGGTATGGTGATAAAGATCCACTAAAATTCAAGCACCGTAAAGTAGATTATGGGGAGCACAGTTTATCTATATCCTCATTACGTTTTTTACTTTCAGATCTTTATATATATCACCCTTTTGGTCCCCTGAAGAGACCGTGGTGGGTCGAAACATGTTGGGACGTTACATGACGACTACATAACGGTAAGATAGAGGTCTGTAGGGAGAGTCATCGCATCTGTGGGCTCGTCCCTTTTGGGGCGAGTGCTCTGCTTATTCACTCGATGCAAACATTGCCAGGGATATATTAGGGTGAGTTTATCCTTTGCCTCTATTTGGTGGCACCCAAATATATTTCTTTGATATATTTTATAATCACAATATTTAAAAACATATATCTAATTGGAGTTTTTTGAGTAACAAGTCGTATAGCATTTTTAAATTGTGAACTAAAAGTTATATTTGTAAAAACCGACAAACAACCAGTGCTGTGGGGACAAGCCCTAAGGATTTTGTTGTGTGTGAAGTTTTAGCTGTGTGAGCTGCTTAAGTGTACAGCTATAGGATGAGTGACAGAGTTTTGCTGTTGGGTTTCTGGAACAAAGTGAAGTAGTGTATACTTTAAAGGCTGTAAAACCGCAAACCGTCTGTAAAACCAACAAATAACCGGTGCTGTGGGGACAAGCCTTTATAGTTCCTAGAGAGAAATAAATATTTTTATGTATATCTATACACTTCAATAGGTTTTCATTTATAAATAAAGATAAAAAAGAGCTGAATATAGGCATTTTTATGGTACAAATAAAAAAATGAAATAATATATAAATTGCAGCCTTATAGGCTGTTAGGAACCAAAGTAATGCATTTTGGGGCAAAATAATCAGTTTATTAAAGGGGTTGTCTCGTTATGCTGTTGTACAGAGCCACAGGCAGCTTCAGACTCACACTTTCTGGTCAGGCTCTCGGTAGTGCTATAGCAGTAATCGGCACATCAGCTCTGCTGTTACTAATTCGTCCTGTAAGAGGGAAATTAGTGCTAGAGCTACATAAACAGCAATACCAAAGGCTACAGAGCTCTAAAGGTTAAAAACTTGTCAGTAAGTAATGTAAAAGGCTCCTGTCTTTCAAAATAAGGAACAGAACAGGGAATGAATTCATCAGCCCAACCATTGCAACACGATGTAAGGATAGAGAGAGGTGGCCGGTAACTAGGGAAGCTTGTGTACAAAAGCAAGAGATAAGACCTGTTCTAACTCTGGATAGAAGCATAATCAGAACAGCAATGTATATGGTAATAGTCTTTATTTAGCCTATATGTTTACAGCTAATCAATTAAACCTAGTCAACCAAGCAAGAACCCTTGGTTCAGACCAACACACGGGCAGCTAGGGATGACATGCGGCAGTTTGTGGCCTCACCGAGGTTTTGACCCCTCTGCGACTCCCCATTGCTGTGCTGTGACCTTGGTCCTGTTCCAGGAATGTTTGTGCCACTTGCCACTCCAGGTGCAGAGTCCTGCCACCCTCTGACCTGACATACTGTTGTTCTAAAATGTACAGACACTGTTTGATGAAGATACATGTATATGAAAAATACACACCCTGTATTTGACTCCAAAAGAACCCACTAACAAGCTTGGGTGAACCCTTGGATATAAATTGCGCTCCACAAATGGCCAGAAAAATTTAACTTTATTGCCGTTTAAAAAACTCTGTTGTATTTTACTGAATTTAAAAGCACAAACAGGCTTAAAGAGTTTTCTCATTACAACCTGCAGGCCTCAGTCAGGTGATCCTTTCAGTTGATTATGAGGTGCTTGGCTTCTTGTCTGCCTCTTCACCTCCCTCTTATTTCCCCCCTCCCCCTGCAGCACACATGAAAGCTCTTCCTCCATATCTTCTATACAGGTGGGGGGTGGTTTGCTGCCAGAGTTAACACCTTTGTGTGCCTGCCTAGTTCTGCCTGCAGCTCTTGCTGCTCGTCTCCACAGTCAGAGACAGGATAGGGCTTGATCTATGATTGTGGAGCAAGTGTTATCCTATACCCCCTGCTAGAATACAATCTGCACATCTCCAGCAACAAACAGACCCTGTCAGAAAAGACACAGGGCAGCTGTGAAAGTGTTACAATACTCCAGATGTGTCACTAGTACACCAGAGCATGAACCCTTCAACATGCCCCCTGAGCTGTATAGTATTAGTAAAGTTACAGCTCCCACAGACACACATGATTATATTAACCACAGGTCACTGCTATGTCACAACTATATCTGTGTAGAGAGCAGTGAGGAACAGGCACACACAGGTTTAATCCAGGCATCACGGTCGCACAGAAGCCATAGACCTCCCCCTCCCATCCACTACAGAAGCATTCTAGAGCTGGAGGTGCTCTCATGCACTGACCTGTAATCAAGGCAGATGATAGTCCCTTACATACCTGGGCGAGCCAGTGAGATAAGGGAATCTAACAGGTCGCTGCTAATTTGAGGGATCTGAGATAGCGATGTACTCCTACTAACAGGGCTTTCTCAAAATCAGTAGGACAATTTGTAATTGACATAAATTGCAAAGCTGCTTGTTTTTTTAAGGATCTTTTAATTAAAACCCAATCATTGTAGCGAGACACCCCCTTTAATTAAACTTCGGATATGAATTATGCTACAGCCTAAATTTCTTTTTTTTGGCGGTGAAAAAGAACGTTTCTTTCACTAAGTATAACTGCAGAAAAAATACTTAGTTAACCCTTGGATGTAAATTGTGCAAAAGAAATATGCTGCCAACAAATTACCAGCTTTGTAGCTGTTTTAAAACGTCGTGTATTTTTCCGGTACACAACAACAGAAAAAACTTGTAATTAACCTTCGGATATAATATTCTACAGGCAAATTTCTTCTTTGGTGCGGTGAAAAGAACGTTTATTTTAGTGACCAGCAAACAACGCTATAATTAACCCCTGATGATCAAATTGCGCAAAAGAAATGAGCAAACCAAAAATGAAGTGGTAATTGGATTGTAAAAACGCTGTTTCTTTAACTGAATACAACAGGAACTGGCTTAGATAACCCTTGGATAATCAAGTGTGCTGTGAGCAGATAGACATTAAAATGCATATGCAGCTTGCATTGGTACGCACACTTGGAATTCAATTCCATTAACCCACAAAATCAAAATTAGAACGTAAGAGAAGCAGTCTCTGAGTCAAGCTTTGACACCCCCCAAAAATCTCCGTATAAAAGTGTGTTCTTTATATTGAAAAATTGATATCATAAGCAGCAGCAGCGGCTGCGTCATCACCGTTCCCATTCATAAAGATTGTGGGTGTTTATAGTCTATATATATATAATCAGCACAGTGAAAGAGTTGAGGATGCGAGCATTGGTGCCCGGACTATATAGGTGCGTGACGTCACAGAATCCCTCCCGTTCCCTCTGATTGCTACACCTCTGCACATTGTCCATGTCAGGCTATGCCCTCTTCCTCCCAGAGTGCTTTGCCCATGTAACGCCATTGTGCCGCAGCCATTTTATCATCAAAAGCATTGCATCGTTCCCAGCTGTTGTTTTGGGGGGTGGGGGGGAGGGAGGTGGGCGATGCGGCGGGGGCTATAGAAAAAACTTCGACTTTGTTTTCAGAATTGAAGTTTTCCTGAAATTCTAAACGAATTCCACTTCGTTAGAATCAATTCGCCCATCTCTAGTGTCGTGCTATTATTCAGTCACTATGTGGTGGTGATATGAAGACATGATATGGTGGTATTATTCAGACATTAGGTGGTGGTGACTGATCTTTGTATAGTGGTATCATTGGTGATATTAGTCTTGGTTTTATCAGTAACAGTGCGGTGATATTTGTTCCCTGCATAGCGGTATTATGTGATCACTGTATGTCCATTTTAAGAGGTATCATCCAAAGAAATTGTCTTACAGCAATTTGTATGGATTTCTGAAAATACAAATACATTTACTATTATATAAAATACATATTTATAACCCAAGTATTGCCGCTGTATTTTGGTTCAGGTCTTGGTGGAAGATAATCACCAAAAAATTGGGAATCTCGCAAGAGAACAAAGATTGACTTTTAGAGTCACAATATTACTAATTTGCCATAGGCAAAACTTAAACTCTATCAGTTCTCTTATCAATTAAACACTAAAACGAAACTATTATTGTTACTACCATCTAACCGCATTATACACACTATATAAAAACCTGATCTCTATCCTCATCAAATTTAAGCCCTTTTAGTGGCATCTGAAAGAGGGAAAAACTCCCTTTCTATCATCAAGTCTGGTGGGAACTCCACCTAGTTAACAAGCGAGGCCTTATATCTATAGTAAAGTACTATCATCAGTAAGGATCCCAAGCCAACTATTGTCAGGCAGTCGTCCCCTAATCGCATAGAACAACGAACAAATAAGGCCTCCCCTTGTGACTACCGTCAGCAGGCATGGTGACACTTGTATACAGAATGGTCAGGCATGACGTTTTAAATAGTGGATCTCTCACCTCTGTCTACAAGTGTCACCTGCTGCAGACGGTGTCACAAGGGGGCCTTCTTTGTTCCATTAACAGTGTCCTACCTATTCCTATTTCTGACAGCACCATCACCCTTGAGCCACTCTTGACAATATGTTAAGAAAACAAATGTCCTTTAGAAACAACATTTTATTTTATAAAAGGGACCTGTAGTAATAGCTGCATTTCATAGCAAAAAGCCCCCAAAAATTCATAAGCATGACCCTTGAGCCTCTTTGGAACAATTGTTAAGAACAAATGTCTGTTTAGAAACACATTTTCTTAGTAATAGGAACTTTAGTATAGCTCATATCAAAAGCATAATGCCTCCCAAAAATTCAAAGCATGACCCTTGAAGGCCACTTTTGGACAATTGTGAAGAACAAATGTCTGTTAGAAACAACATTTTTTATTAATAGGACCTGTATATTGCTGCATTTCAAGCAGCATGACCCAAAAAATTCTAAAAATGACTTCTCAGCCACTGTTAAAAAATTGTGGAGGTAGAAAAGCCACTTAGAAGCCACATTTCTGTTCAAAGGACCATGAATTAATTGCAGTAATCTCACAGCTACGATGACCCCAAAAAAATTAAAAATAAGAATTCTCATCCAGCTATTAAAAATTGTGGAAGGAGAAAATGCCACTTAAAAGTTCACATTCTGTTCCAAAGGACCATAATTAATAGCTGTAGTCTCCACAGCAACATGACCACAAAACCATTTGACAATGCGAAAGACTTCTTAAGGGAAAATAAATTGAGTAATGAATACGGAGTTGTCAAGAAACCAGTGCTGTCTTTTTACAGTCTCCTCACATCAAACCATCAAAATGAACTATTGGGAAAAGAGAATAAAAATTTCGGTAAGAAAGTGATCAATATTAAAGAAAATTTTTTTCAAGAGGACCATTTGTGTGTTTGAAGAGAATGTAAGTAGACCGCAACTAAACGTTGACCTCGCAATGAGGGCCACAACATCATCAAGATCCATGCCTGATTCATTCTGAAGAAAGTCAAACGATCCACAATAATCTGTATAGAAAGCCGGATGCGTTTGTCTGTTATGACTCCTCCATCTGTGCGAAAGGTCCTCACGATATATTAACGCTGGCTTCTGTGCAGGACAACACCTCAAAGGTGTTACGCAGCCACTCGGCCATACGTCCATTTTTGGATACCCAGAATTCTATTGGGTCCGGAACACATACAAAGAACAACGGTGTTGAGACTCAGATGTCGTGCACCATGATCTTAAGCTGATCTCCTGTGGTTGGATGTGGGTTCCCTGCAATTGCATGTCGTCGGTGAGTGGTAAACAAAGATTGCCAGAGGTCACCCATTAGTCTTCTCCACCTTGCCTTCTGCTGCCTGCTAAACGCCTACTTGCACTCTACTGCTGTCACTTTCGCTGATGTTTTTCCACCAGTGACATTTGGGGAACGTGAAGCAGTACGCAACAGATTCTCCAGTTGATCAGATCTGCAAGGTCTCCATTCCTGCATTTTAACTCTCTATTTTGGGTGGGTGGAAGGAAAGTGGCTGAGTTTTGGTTTTGTACCGGGATCCCAGGCGGGTGGCCACCCAGCAACTGTTGTACAATGTGATGGCCTTACTGCGAGGATCATGTTGGAAGGAAATTGGAGCATCCAAGCACACCATGGAGAGATGGAGCACTTGATTTCCCAAGCCTCTTGTCGAGGGCAACTACACACTGATCTTCCTCATTCATCCTCCTCCGCCACAAATCGCGCCAACCTCTTTCCAAGGCAGGGACTTCGGTAACATCGGTGTCCTAGGAATACCACCTCCTCCTCCTCCTCCTCCTACCCGCCGCCTCCGGCACAGCTGCAACATCAGCCCTGAGTTGCGCTGAGATGATGCACCCTGAGAGCTGATTCTCCACCTTGCACTAGCTCTGACCCCGAACCACTGCTTAATGTAGACCGATTTGAAATTGTGAAACTGTTGGGTCCTTGGGGCTTTGACGTAGAGGAAAGGCTCCGTGTCCCGCATCTGTGTCCGTCTCCTCCTCCGTCGCTGGCGGGACCTTGTTTGTTCAGAGTGTCCAACAGATCGTTCCAGAACTAAATAACCACAATGGCTCATGCTGACAATGGGCGATTGTCCGCACTGGACCATTTTGGTTGCTTTCTTCAAATACTGGCAAGATGGTTGCAGAGCTCTTTCACCTGCCCTCCACTGATCATCTGGTGGCTCAACACCCCGTATGGTCCTCCACTCGGCTGCTTGTCTGGCCATGTGTCATCTTTGTACTGACGTAATGGCATATGCGCTGGCTTGCCACCAACAGCGAGGAGCATGTGGATGGTGGAATTCCAGCCGTTTGCCACGTCTCAAGCATGGAAACGTTTGACGGGGAGGCCGAGCTGATCTCTGCAGAAACCAGCCAGGCGGGACGAAGCAGGGGTGCGAACGGCGGAAGTGCGAACTTATACTTCGAGCCTTCCTCAGCAGGCAGTCGCAGACACTGGGAGCTCTTTAGAGAATTTCTGGACGACAAGTGTTCCATGACATTTGCCCAGCAAGGGATGTTGGCTCCAGCCTACCGATGGCTTAATGGCGGCCAGCAGATTTGTCGCCCGATATCGCACACCACCTTTGCCTGTCACAAGTTTTCTTGGCACCCGCAGCATCGCTCAGGTCTCGTTGCAGAGGAGCCGTCCCACAGCTCCTGACCTGTGGGTTGATGGCCTAAGAGACAGGATGTATATTTCAACACGTCCCTGGTTTCTTTCTCTGGGCACGTGATACCACCAGAGGACCTTGAGGGAAAAGAACCCTGCACCACCCTGCGGTTTTGAAGAGCGTGCCCCCGAGCCCTGAAGCCACCGTCACCCCCAGGTGACATCCACCCATTCTCACCCAGTGAGCCTCTCGGAACAGAGATATAGCGGCCTTGTGGCCGTGCTTACTAGTCCATGTTGTCGGTGGTCATTATGGACTTTTTACTGGCCACAATGCAACAACGCGCCTTGAAATTTTAGATTGACATCGGGCTGCCAGGGCAGGGACGGCATTTCTGTGCAGATAAATTGCCTGCTCTGCATCTGGTATTGGGGGCAGCGAGGCCATGTACGTGGCGGAAGCCCATTCCTGTGTCCACCTAGACGGAAAGGCAACATTTTCCAAAAAGCCAAAAGCCTGGCAATGCCGACATACAGCTTTTGGCTTTGGGATGGTTTGGGTTAAAGTGGTTTTCTCTGCTCCAATACCTGGAAGACAGAAGCTGGCTGTCTGCTAGACTTGGCCGATGTTACGGCTTCAGGTCGTCATATCTGTGCGAAGGAGTAAGGGGTATGATGTGTCTCTGGTGGTGCTTAGGTGGTACTACCGGGCGACGGTGGAGCGAAGCTGGAGGCTGGATCCCTGAACATGACTCTGAGAGACATGTGGCAGCTGAGGAACGCTTGGTGTGGTGTCGGAGGAGGCGGACCAGAGGGTGTACAGTTGGTTGGAGGCCCGGCGTTCAGGTGGTCGCCATTTTTGGCCAAGTGTTGCCTCCATTTCAACTCATGCCATCGCTGCATGAGACTAGACATTTTGGTGGTGTGTTAACCACCTATAGGTTCTTGCCTCTACTTATGCGTTTACGGCAAAGGGCGGCATATGACATCGCTGGGTGAATCAGAGGCTTGTACAAAGAAGGCCCAGCTTGAGAGGTCCTGGGAACCTTTATTTGACGGCGTAAATCGAGGAGGCTGGTTTTGCCGCTTATCGTGGTCTGGCGGAATCATAGTCAGCTACTGCTGGCACCGCCCTCGTCCCTTTTGAGCGGAACTGTACTGACACTACCCGATCGTCTTACACCCCTCCTCTACAGTTGATGAAGCGCTCGCAAGCAAAAAAAAAAAAAAAATGTCTGGCTAGAAAAGACATGTTTGGATCCGCAATGTCGTCATCATCATCATCAACACAGGTGACTTCGTTTCCCCCCAACCCGTCCTGACATTCTGGCATCCAGGATCTGCGGTCTACAAGCAAGAGGGACAGCAAGGCTTTGCCCGACCGCCCGGGATTTTTGCGATTGACCGCTTCCTCTCCCCCTCTGATGCATCAGTAACCTGGGCGTCATGAGCAGAGAAAAATCATCCTCTTTGGGCCTCTTGAACTTTTAACGAGCCTTCTGACCGCAGCCGCATTGTTGGTCATCAAAGAGACTTCAGAAAATGGATACCACAGTGGTGGGTACACAGGTTTACATTTGGGCTGCTTCATGTGGAACGGATTGCTGGTGATGCTGATGACGACATTGTGTCCGTGACTGGGAGGACGAGGTAGTTAATGACTGCTGTGAGTGCAATTGCCATTTAACCACGTGTAAGGACAGTTTGCGACTGCTGTTTCGTTACTGAAAATCACAGGCCCTGACCCATGCGATGACAGGCCTGACGGTCCCGTCAACTGACGAACCCTGGGCATGCGTGTTGTCGCCAGCAACTGTAAGATCACCTTCTCTCGTACCTCTACCTCCATTCCTAGCCCCCCTCTTTGAGCTCGCTTACCACCTAAATTTTGCTCCAATTTTCAGAATTACAAATTTTGAGAAGGTATGGAAGATTTTGGAAAGTCCTCATATTAAAAGACGGCAAATCACAGCTATACTCAAAATCCCTCCAATCAAAACAAAAATTGCTGGATTCAAAATAACTGCAAAGTAATCTATCAAGTCACCAAAGCTGGCCTGCGCCAAAGAGAAAAAAGCAACTTTAATCTAAATGTAATTCAGATAATAAAATGTATTAATTTGGCACCATCAATTCACCTGTGGTAACTACAATTGCTGAATTCAAATTTAACTGCAAGTTTTTGTGTCTCTATCAACAAATCTGTACCTGGTCAAAATTGCAAAAAACACTAACTGTAATGTATTCGATAATAAAAGGATTTTTTGCACCTATCAATTCACACTGTTGTAGAACTACAATCAATTGCTGATTCAAAATTAACATGCAAGGTGGCTCTAATCAACAAATCGGACTGGCAAAAGTGCAAAAAACACGTATCAGTAATTAATCTATAAATAAAAGGTATTTTTTTTTTGGCACCTATCAATTCACCTGTGGACTAAAAAAATTGCGGTTATTCACATTTTAAGACAAGGTGCCTCAATGAACAAAGGCTGTAGTGCACCAAAAGATCATAAAACACGTATGCTATAATGTATTTACAGATAATAAATGTATTTTTATTTTGGCCACCTCTCAATTCAGACTGTGTTAACTACACAATTTCTGGATATCAAATTAACTGCAATGTTTCTTCTTCAACGAAATATCAGGACTGGGCAAAAGTGCAAAAAACTACGTATCAAGTTAATGTATTCGATAATAAAAGGTAATTATTGTGCACCGTATCATTCACCTGTGGTGACTAAAAAATTGCATTATTCACATTTAAGTGCAAGGTGTCCACAATGAACAAAGCTGAATTGCTCCAAAGTAAAAAAACACGGTATCTTAATGTATTCTTGATAATAAAAGGTATTGTTTTGGCACCAAATCAATTCACCTGTGAAATCTACACAATAGCTAGGATTCAAAATCAACTGCCAAGGTTTTCTCTATCAACAAAACAGATACTGGGCAAAAGTGCAAAAAAACTACGTATCTATAATGTATTCGAAATAAAAGTATTTTTGCGACCTATCCGAAATCACCTGTGGTGACTACAAACATTGCTGTGATATTTCAAATTTAAACTTCAAAGTATATCATCCACAAAAGCTGGCCTGCGCCAATTGAAAAAACACGTATCTGAATATGTATTCGTATAATAAAAGGTATTTATTGGCACCTATCCATTCCACCTTGGTGAACAAAATAAATTGCAGTAAAACACATTTATGTGCAAGGTCCCCAATGACTCAAATCTGTATGCGCCATAAGTCAAAAAACACTATCTTGAAAATTAGTTCGTGGTAATTACAAGGTAATTATTGGTCACCTATCAAACCTTTGCTGACTTGCTGAGATTATAATTACGTACAAGTGTGGATAAATCAACAAAGGTGGAATGGGCAAAATTGAAAATGAACACCTATTCTGAAATGAATACTCATAATAAAAGTGGAGTTTAGCATCGAGACTAACAAAGATACCTCGAGTTACTAAAAAGATGTTTATCCTATAGAGTATCAGGCTGCCCCAATACCAGGAAATTATTTCAAATAGAAAAACTGTTAATAATAAAGGCTATTGCAATGTCTAACAACTAAGTACATGGTGAACTTTATCCAGTATTCTTTAATAGAGTGCTTGTCTATTCGGATAATACAAGATATTTTTGCACCTATCAATTCTACCTGTGTAGACTAAAAAATTGGCTGGATTCAAATTTTAAGTGTCAAGGTGGATATATCAACAAAAGTGGGAATGGGCAAAATTGAAAATGAACACGCTATCTGAAAATGTTATACTGATAATAAATGGTTTGAGTATGTGCATCTAACAAAGAGACCTCAGTTTACTAGAAAGGAGAAAGTGTAAACTATGAAGTTCAGGCGTGCCCAAATATCCAGGAAAAATATTTCCAATACAAACTTTTAATAAAAAAGCTATTGTCAATGTTCTAACACTAAGTCTTGGTGAACTTTATCCAATATTTCTTTATAAGAAGCTTGTCTGTGTTCGCCCGCCGGGTGAAGTACCCCCTTGCTCCCCCCCGTGACTTATAGGCAGTAGATCTCCTTTTAAAATTCCAACCTATCTACTCTAAAAAGCTTAGCCAATCTCTAATCTAACTAAATTGTTAAAGGATCACAGCTAATAGTAGAGTTTCTCTGTGAATGAAAAATAATAAAAACTGCAGAGCTGTTTGTACACAGAGCAGATCGCACTTCCTTCTTGCTCGGAGACGCTGGGAGACACCTGAGCTGAACAGGAAACCGCTTTTTTCTTATTTAAAAACGAGGTCATTTGATTTTTCCAGCCAATCGCAACCTATACACATCCCAGTCATGAAGTCCTGTCACTACACATCTCTTACCCTGCTCAATTCTGTAATCTGATTTTGCTGCCAGCCATAAATTACAGGTAAGTGCCGAAAAAGGCGAGATCTTTTTAATAGATTGTATAGCAACTAGATTTTAACCTAAATTATAGCATGACACAACAAATCCGTCCCCATCATAAAACAGTGCCGATTTCAACTTATGTACGATAGATATCGCTCAACACTAATCGTTAGTCCTTGCAAGTGAATCACTGCTATGGAATGAGCTCAACTAGAAAAACACTTGATTCCTTTTGCAAAACTAGTTGAGTACATAGCTAGACTGAGCGTTGCCCAGGAAAGAGTTCCGCTGTTAGTGGTTTTTCCTTTGTGTACACGATTAATTGGGCTTCTAGGCAGTTTGGAATATCAATATCAATATCAATATCATTTGAGAGTTGTGCTTCCCCGTTCCACAACCTTCATAAGTGAGTGCAATTTTTTACTAACAAGCAAGAGTCTCCTTACCCACATAGTACACTTGGAGGAAGTATTGCCTTTTTTCTCTTCTGCTTTTCCTTTATGGATATAAACTTATGTTCTCATTTATTATAGAAAACTATAAAGGGGATTGTCTCGCCATGTTACATTTTTCCATAGACCACATCCAGCTCATATTCAGCACTGTCCGGGTTAGGCTAAGGTTATATCTACAGCAAGTGAATTGACAAATCAGCACTTCTAAAAAACTGGAGAAGGTACACTTAAGCATGGAGTTGACCTTTCCCATGGTTTTGTATGGCAGTTCAAATAGCATGACATATAAGAGATAGGTTAAAGAGAGGATGTTTGTAAAACTTACTTATTTTCAGCGCTCAGTATGATAACATCTTCTTTATCTCCTGAACAAAGCAAAGTCAAAACCGCAATGTATTTGGTAATATTCTTAACTTACCTTTTCCTACATGTTAATAGTCATTGTGGTAAGAAAACCTCTAAAAGGGGTCCTACCTAATCGGAGATATCCCCTCTTGTATGGGCTGCATCAGCTCCTCAGGTCGTTATAGCCTACAGACCTGTTCAATCTCTCATGATCGTTCTGCCAGCTACTGGTTGCTGATAAGCTACAGACCTGGCGCTTCTATCTGTTGCAGCCCTAGTAATTAGCTCAGTTTAACACGCCCCTGAATTCCCAAAATGAAACCAAAGAAAACAGTACCACGGTTATATGGAATCAATGTAGTGAGACCACCCCTATAAAGTCTACTTTTCATGCAGTTAGTTCGCAAGCTGTCATAACTGAAACCAAAGTAAGAAAAAGAGCTTGTAACTTTCTCTCACTGAAGTCGTCAGTGAACTACAATTTCTCAGCATGCTTAGCTCTTTAGGCAACAATAAGTAAGTGTTTCTTACTCTAAAGCTGGGTTCACATAGTGATTCTTGGCGTGTATCTTGCAGCATTATTTGTAAGCCAAAACCAGGTGTGAGGAAGTATAAAGGAAAAGTTTGTACTTCTGTGTTTTTGAGCCATTCCTTGTTTTAGCTTATAAATACTGTTGCAAAATATCCGCCAACAAACACTGTGTGAACCCAGCTTTAGGGCACAGGGATGCTGACTCTGAATACACAGCTGAATCTGCGTCCAAATTATACTGCAATCCGCTTCACATAATTTCCAGTGGGAAATCAATGTCTCTGTGTAGTGTGCAGGAGTTGGTGGTACAACACACTACTAAAGGGTTAAAAGTTTTAATAATGTTTTATAATGTGAATTGCTATTTTTTATATCACTGCACTAAGAAAGTTCTGGAATTTCCCTCTTTTTCACCCCTATGTGCAGCTAGTAGCTTCTGAGCATGTCTGTGAGTCATGTCCAGGTGTGATGTGTTGTAGAAATGTAACCATTTGCAGCTACTCAAGGCCTTGGCGGGAGTAACCATAACAACACCAGAGGGTGGGGTCACATTAGAAGGTTATAAAATATAGGTACACTTATCATTCTGGGTCTTTTTCCCCACAGGAGTGGGTTTGCTATGGATCTCTCCAAGGGAGCTAGCCTGTGCGCTGATATCCACCTTCGGGGTGTCAATGTGAAGAACTGCAGGGGTCGGCTTTAACCCATTGTCTTTCCTTTGCCAAATGGGACTGATACAGGATGGGGTTAGCTCAGCGAAGGACTGGGTTTAGGAACATCATTACCCTGCCTCGGTCTACAGAGTGGCTGCATCTGGAAAGAAGAAATTGCATCACTGAAGGATGTCCGCTGCCATGCACTGTACCATCTTTGCCTGGTTGAAGTAAAGAGCCCTAACGTCCTTTTCACCATTAATTCTTTGTCTCCTGCCTGCTCATTTCTGCACTGCACATCAAGAGCACCTCGCACCGCCACCTCACATGCGGGCAGTCAAGGGAGAGACCATCACCAGAGTTTGCCCTGGGGGAACACTTACCACTATCATCCATCCATCTAAGTACAGACCACCTCTTCACTGGTTCCGAGCACCAGAGGAGCATGAGAGGTGTGGGTAAGCGAGGTACTAGCCACCGTGACAAGAATTTCCTCCCTCTCCTCTGCCTTCCCTCCGTGCCGCTCCAGTTCACCACATCTGCACACAGTGCTGATTTTCCTTGGTGCTGAAGAAAGGAAGTAAAATGTAAATTCTTAAGGCAAATTCAGTGATGAATTTCAGTAATGAATCCTCCCATAGTACATGGAGGTTGAAATCTACTTCTTCAGCATCAAATCCAAATCAACAATTAAAAATCTTAAATCCACACTCATTTAGAATAAAATCCGAAGATTGCATAGTAACTGTACACCAGGATTTTGCAGTCATATTCTCATTTTCAGCTGGAAGGAAGATTTGAATATTCATGTTGAACACATCATGCGCAAAGAAAAGTTTTTTTGCCGACTTAAAGTCATATAGATTTACAGCAGGTAGTCCACTGGTACTGGTCTTTTTTTGGCCTTGAAATCATATTTTCCTTCCGTCCCCATGCCCTGACACAGGAGTGGAATGTTTTTGAGAAGACTTGTGAGGGAATCAATTGCTATTGAGTGATAAACAAATAATCTATTTGACCTTCTTGATGTATTTCAAGGGGACGGTTGCATTTTCTGGAAGGGTAAAGAACGGATCCGAAAAATTCTAGATCAGTTATCAGCTTTCTTCTTTGAGTAAAAATGGTAGAAAAATGATTATAAAAAATTTAAAGGGGTAGCATCTCTTGAAATGGGTGCATAAACATTATGCTTTTTTACTACTCTTATATTACTTTAGTCTTTTTCTGCTCGGTAATTTACCCTGTTTACTTTGCAAAATCATGAGTAGACAGTAAAGCAATAGCACCACCAACTGTGTGACTTAAACTTTATGCTCGTCCAAAAGAAGTGCATACAGTTGAAAAGACCGCCGGTGCTTTGGGCCTATGGCAGCGGCCCGGCCTAGCAGGCACAATGCTACTCCTGGGCAGTAGCAGTTTTATCCATAGCACCTAGGTTTAAACATACAGGGCCACATGTATGAAAATTTTCTAGGTTTAAAACTCACTATGATGCCCAAAACAACCAATCAGAGTGCCCCTCTTATTTCATATAGAGCTCTGGAAAAATGAGAGGGGCACTCTGATTGGTTACTATGGACAACAAAGAGAGTTTTAGAACTAGACAGTTTTCATACATGTGGTCCACAGTGTTTGTCCTAGAAGCAATAATATTGTATACCATTGTATTGGGAAATGTACAGCGTGTCTATAATCGGATGCAATCTTTTATGCTGTATGTAAATGGGTTCTTCTCAAACTCAACTTTCATTTTATTGTACCGGAATAATAATAATAATAATATGATAATATATATATATATATATATATAATAATATATATAATATATATATAATATATATATATATATATATTATATATACAACAATTTTACAAGAACAATGATATATAAAATGCAAATAAATATATATAATTTTACAATACATATATAAAATAAATACATACACAATTTTTTAACAATAAAAAAAAGAAAATCTATTCTTTTGAAACCCTTTTCCTTTTCCCCATTCCCATGTCAAAAGTAAAAGGTTGAAAAATTTAAAATAATGTAGTTTAAAAAAACCCAGGGGTTTTAAACTAAAAAAAGTAAGAAATATTGTGTAGCTTAAGAGGGGCTTTTTTTTTAACAATAAACCCTTTTAATTTTTGTTTCCCAGATTAACCCTTATAATTGTTTAATCAAACTGCAGGTTCAGAAGGAAAAGGGACTTAAGGTTTATCTCTGTTTGCCCAAGATAAAAAAACCTTTTAAATAACAAAATCTCACCAAAAAAGGGTTTTTCTGTCCCAGCAACACTAAATTACGGGAGCCCTTTCCCGTTTAATAGTTTAAAGGGTTTTTGGTTAATCAGGAAACAACGTTTTCCCGGGGAAAATGACCTTAAAGGCATTTTGTGTAATGAAGTAAAAATATATATGGTGGATTTTCTAAGACTATAAATGGGGGGAAAAAAACAAAGTTCAGATACAGTTTAAAAAAACCTTTTCACCCTTTCCATAAAAAGGGGTCTATGAAGGAGAAAACTTTTGAAAAATTTCCCAAAAAAAGTCCCATAAGGCCCCATACACCCAAAAAAACCCCCGGGGACTTATTTTCCTCCACTGTCATCGGGCCCTTGGGTTTTTATGAAAAACAGAAGTATAGAGGGAACCCTTTTTAAGGAAATGAGAAAGTGAGGTAGGGAAAGAGAAAAGCACCCTTTTTTCCATTATCTTTGAAAAGCCAAAAAGGGCCCAATCCCTTTTTAAATTAAAAACCCAAAACCTAAATCAGCCACCCTCGATTTAAATTTGTCATCTCTGCCCATTTTTATCACAAACAAGGCTGGATGAGAGAAGAAAATCTTTCCCAGTTTTCATTCTCAGGTAGCACTGCTGAAAAGTCAACCTCCTGAAAAGTGCTTTTTTCCTCGTAATTTCTTTTTTCCTAAAGATTCTGACCCGCCCCAGCAATGACTTATTTATTTTTTATTAATTTACATACCCCCTGAAAAATTTGGAAAAGGCCCTTCCTTTTTTTGGAAATATTCCAATATTTTGGAGACCTTTTTGTCGGGGGTTCCTGGTACTTAGAACGAGATGTCGGGCTGCGATTTGAAAAATACTGGGGGAAATTTGGCTAAAGCTGGGTGAAACCCCAATCTAGCCTAGAAAAAAAAGAAGAAATTTTGCTGCCATTCTGACTCCTGCCTGTTTGTCTGCAGCAAACATCACGAGCACCTCACCCACCATCCCAGGCAGTTGAGTACCACTAACTCCTTCAGAGGGTGCCCCATGGGAAAATTTCCTTTTCACTGTAATGTCACCTGGGACGCATAAGAGCATAAATACCCCCCCCCTGGACACCAAAAGACATTACTCCCCTCATCCTTTCTGCCCTACGGTAGCCAAAAATTTCCGAGGAAAATCAGTTCCCGGGGGCAGGACAGCTATGCCCTCTTCATGTAGACCTCTTCTTTCAGAGAATCCTTTAACTTGTGTGGTTAGAAGCAGGAGAAAGAATCTGAACCCCAGCTACCAGAGGCCAGAGCTGTCTTGTCCATAAGTGGGATGAAGAACTAAACAGGACAACAGCAATCTAAAAGCTAACCTCCCCAAACTAGTTGCAGGGCAATTTATTAACTCTGCCCACACTCTTGGTCTCGTAGGCAATGCCTCTTGCTGTGAGCTGTACAGTACATTAACCATTTTATGGTTCAGCTTAGTCATACTTAGAAGTTTTCACACACTTACAAAAGCAGGACAGAGTTTAGCCAAGGAGCAGGAACACTTGAATGTATATCAACCAACACATTTTATTTCTATAGCAGCTATAACAACCATTATAAAATTTTAGTGCTGCACGATAACATATATCCTGTACATTACAGAAACACCCTTTTTATCCCACATTTCATTTATTTTAAAAACACATGAAATTTAAAAAACACTTGCATTTTTGAAAAAGCCCATGTTTTTTTTTTTTTTTTTTGCTGCATACATTATTAATGCAGGAAAAAACACAACAAAAATTCAATGTGTGAACCCAGCCAAAGTTTCACATCAAGCGGCATCTCCACAAAGAAAATCAATATGTTATGTGTAACTGTTCTTTAAACTTGTGGTAGTGTTGATCATAAAGTAAGCCTTTAGATATTTACCTCTCTGATGACATTTGTACGGCCATGCTATCATCACCATACTTTGATTTATACTGTATATAGTAGTGAACCCCATAGATGCCTATAGTACATTGCTCACCCTTTCTCTGTATTTGTATGTTACTAGTAACCCTAGACACATGTTGTGACCTCTAGGCTGACCTCTTATGATATCTCTTAAATGATATTTCAGTGCTGCTTTTTTCTGATATTATATACCTGTTCTGGACTTGAGGTGACCTTATTGCATATTTGGCATCTCCATTGCTAAACCAAATTGCTTTGCAGCTATCCTTGATTTTAGGATACCATTGGAAAGTGGTTCCTGAGCATGCATCTGTGACCAATTCACAATATTCAGGATTAGGGGGACCATATTTATGTATTTGTGGATATCCTTTTCATATGTCCGGATAATTTCCAAGTGTATGGGTTAACAACATTTTTATTGTCCTGTGGCTCCTCTCTAGACTGCAATAACTGATTTAGCAGCTTCTACAACCCACTAATATTATATTATATATAATATAGTATATTATATTATATATCCCTGAGAGAGTTCCAGCATTGCTTTCCCCTTCTGTGGAACCCCCATTCATTTACCTGATGAGTTCTTAGTAGCAGAGAGTGGGAATTGACATGTCCCTTCTCCAGGGGTCCCCCCAGGAGTGGGCATTCTCATTATCTCCTGACTTGCCCGAATTGTCTTCTGTAGACAGATTTTTTGACTCCTTGGGACTACTCTTTGATGACCCTGATAGGGAGGCTGTGGCTAAGACTGTGGACACTGTGTAAGAGGATTGTGGTGGAATATTGTTCCTTTAACATACATATGCTGATTATATTGATCTTCTACTAGGGTTAGACATGTGATTGGACAACAAGAAGCAATTTGTATGTCACTTTTTCTCCAGTCAAAGGTGTCTGTTGGTGTTGTGCTACAGTTTCTAGTCATAGTCCAATTCAACTTATGAGTATAAGTGATATTTTTTTCCATTTTTTTGGAAAGATGCAAATGTACCAAAAAATGCAATGTTGGTATGGATTTTTTTCTACAGTGTTCACAATATGGGAAAATAAATGTTATATTTTGATAGTTTGGATCATTAACTGTAATTTTTTTTTCTATTTTTTATTTTTATTAATAAAAAGGCAAAAAGAGGGTGTTGGAACTTTTAATATTTTTTGTATATTTTTAACACTTTTTTAACTAGGGGACATCATTACTTCTATGCTATTCTGCAATACACAAATATTGCAGAATACTGTTCTAATGTGGCTCCTTTATTACAGCCTGCCTTAGACAGTGTAATAGGAGTACTAGGGTGGCAGAAATATTTCTCTCTAATGCCACCTATAGGCTAGTGTGCATATTCCAGAAAAAAAAGAAAACTTTCTGATGCCACCTATGGACAGCTATTCTGTAAATCATTTTATTTTTGTGCTTTTGTTAGGAATAGGGTTAGAGAAAAAATTGGGTTTGGGATGTCCTAAAGGAATTAACAGGAATAATATTAATAATGATTTTCTGGGTGGCTCATGCTTACCAGAGCTATAAATCTGCTTTCACAGTTGTGTGTCTCCAATACAATCACTAAAACCTCAGGAAGAAGATGAGTGATAAGACCTGACGCATAGTGATGAATTACAGCCTGCTGTTTTCATGTGTTCCATATTAGAAGATGCTGAAGCAAGCACATAATGTAAGCTTCATAATATAATCATTTTACAATATCTCCTTCTAGTCCTGGTCATTAAAATGGCTCCAGTTCTGTTTTGGGTGCTGGAAATACACTTTTTCTAGTTCAGCACAGGACAGATGGTAGGCACATCAGCATCCAGCATTATTTCTCCACACCGCCACAACACTGCAGGGAGATGAATACCCTTTTATAATTCATTCAATCTAAGAAGAAATAAGATGGACAGGATTTTGAGTACACGTAAATAAAAAACTCAGTAAACAAAAAAAAACACTACATCTAGATAAGAATAAAAGCACCTGAAATATGGATACAAGAACAAATGTCACTACCAAAGATAATTTAAAGGGGCAGTCCAGGAATAGAAAAACATGGCTGCTTTGTTCCAGAAACAGCGCCACACCTGTCCTAGGTTTTTTTTCTAGTGTTCCTCTCAGCCATCCTCACCTTAATGGATATAAGCTGCAATATCAAAAACAATCCCAGGTGGCGTTGCTTTTGAAAATAAGCAATCCAAAAATCCACAGCATGCCACAGATTTTGAGCAAACAAGTGAAAAATTTATTTGTGCATAGAACAGACAGGTCTCCAGAAAGTTGAACAGCAGTTGAATGTATTTGATTTAGAGGAAATGCCAGACCAAATTGAACGTTTTTGGCCAACAAGGCCGTTATCAGTATTGTCTGCAAATGAAGAACATAATATAAGTGATAAATAATATATGGAGATGAAAAAAGAGAGTAGAAAGTAGAAAGAATCAAAGCTAAAGCTGGAAAGAAAAACTAGAGAGTAAACACGAGAAAAACATGGTAAAAGTGAAAAAGAAAAAACATATAGTAATAAATAGATAAAGGGAAAGGAACGGATACAAAAAAAGGGGAGGAAAAAGAGAAAAAAAGGGGGAAGAGAAATAAAAGAAATGAAGTGGCTATATGTGGAGTGAAAGGATCATATAAGAGGATTGTATAAACATGGGATGAAAAAGGTCATATAAGGCAAAAAAGGGTGGGAAAAGGTTGATGTAAAAATGAAATGATATGAGGCAGAAGAAAATTTATAGAGTTAATAGATTGAAATAATAAGGATCGGAAGGAGGCAAAGGAGAAACCCATAAAAGTAAAAGCAGCACCAAATAAAAATACCAAATAAATAGATGCCGCATAATGCAGAGATAAAGAGAAGATACTGAGCTAAAAAGAAGATTAGAATGGTGAAATAGAGGTAATACCAGCCTGGTGCAGGGCAAAGGTATGAATGCTGGAGCTGTCTGGCCCGCTGGAGACATGTTTGGCGTTTTAAAGGGCCGACAGCGATGACTTCCGGTGTTTGGAACGCACCGGAAGGTCCGCGCACAGCGCAGCTTCCGCCCCAATGGAACGCAAGCCGGAAGTGCGCTCAGTGCCATGAAAGAAAGCAGAGATGCAATGAAAAACAACCAGAGGGAGCAGAAGAAAATGATAAATGTTGAAAACTGAATAATATGATATTAGGGGAGTGTAAATAAACAAAAAGAAAGGTGGGAAAAGAAGGGAAGGTAAAAAAAGGAGGTGAATGTAGAATGAATGTAAAGAATAAAAAAGGAAGTATGAATATGTATGTATGGGTGGACAATAAGTAATAAAAGTGGTAATAAAGGTAATAAAGGAGAATGAACATGGCTATGTAGAATAAACTATGTATAAATGAAAGAAGAATAAATATGGATAAACGAAACCATAAAGTAGAAAGAGAAAGAGAAAGAAAAAATAAAAAATCAGAAAAATAAAATATTAAACAAAGGAATAGAAGGAAATGAGAAACAAGACAGAAGAAAAAGAGGAAAAAAGAGGAGAAAAATGCAAAAGAAGGGAGAAATGGGGTAATGGTAGGCGGTTACCAATCCCGGAGAGAAGAAGGAGGAAAAAATGACCATGTGTTGGTGTCATTTAGTCTGAAAGGTAAAAAGGTGAAATATGGTGAATATCACAATAAACTTATATCAAAATATATATATATATTTTATATATATATATATATATAATAATAAATATATATGAGTCTTTAGCGGCTCTGGAATCTTGGCACATGTGTATTTTCAGGCAGAGTCAGAGACAGATTTTCAGGTGCAAAATACAGGGCCTCTATATTTTATTTAGGCAGCAAACAGAAATACAAGTGCAAGGCATGCAAATACAAACAAAACAAACAGCGGCTCGTCTGAGCTCTGACTAACAAAGACCAACTTACTAACAGCTTGTAAGTTTTCCTGCTGGTTCTCCAGCATGTCTTCCCCCCCAATTGAAGGGTAGTCAGGGGTTGTAACCACCCTAGTCAGCTTACCTGCTGACTTATATATTCCAGGGAAATCCTGGCATGGAACATGGGGAGTAAGCACCCACCCTGCTCTATGCTTACTCCCAATGAAAGGCCGACCCGGGAATGGCTGGAAGCCATACTAGCACATTAAACATGTTAAACAAATGTCGACAGTCTATACTGTCGACACCTCTCTAACTCTGGCCTTTCATTTCCCCCAAGGCTCCTTACCTTGGGGCATGTGTTCTGGACATCGAAAGGTGTATGCAAGGGCCCTGGCCCGGGATATATACACTCTATACTACTCTCTCTGCTGTTTTCCACCTTACAATATAATATATATATATATAAAATATAATATATATATATATATAAAATATATATATTATATATATATATATAAAAATTATACAAATATATAATTATTTTATACAAATGACAAAGTATTTAACAAATAGCTCCCCTATACAATAGAATACTATCTGCCTAGAGTGAAATATAAATACTCAAATCATATTATAAGGCATAATGAAAACATTCAAGCAAGAAAATACCTACATAGAAAAATGAAAAATTGCGTTCAAAGCCATCTGCAATCATATTTTCTGTTGAGACCTAAAGGGTTAAGAGTTTGTAATTTATGAATCCAGAATGCCTCCTTTCTCTTCAGGAGCACTATATGGTTACCACCCCTCTTTTGTGGTGGCACAGAATCGATCACCTGGAATCTAAGTTAAAAGATCTGGTGTTGGAATTGATGAAAGTGCACTGGGATAGGAAGAAGATTATTGTGACATCTGACAGTAGACTTATGTTGTGACAAGCCGTCTTTAATCCTTTGTGTGATTTCTCCAACATAGGCTAATCCACAGGGGCACTTCAATAGATAGACTACAAAACTAGAATCCCATGTGTAGTGACCTTAAATTCTGAATTTTCAACCTGTGTGTGGATAAGTGAAGTATTCACCCCTAGTCACTGAGGAGCAGTGTGTACAGTGTGAACAGGGGTAGGTAGCTTGTTTCGGTGTTGACAGGGTACATTGAAAGGGAGATCTTTTACTAGAGCCAATATCGGCCCTAACAAGAACTTTCTGTTGAACTTTCTGGAGACCTGTCTGTTCTATGCACAAATAAATTTTTCCCTTGTTTGCTAAAAATCTGTGGCGTGCTGTAGATTCTTGGATTGCTATTATATACGGGACTGGTTAACCCTTCTACAAGCACCCAATCCTATTATTCAAGATGTGCGACATCCCCTTCAATCAATTTTGAAAGCAAGCAGCCATGATTTCTTAATCCTGAACAATTCCTTTAAATGAGTTGTCTGCTTTACATTTTTTAAATGTATTTATTTGTAGAATAGTAAATCATACAATTGTTTAAATACACATGCATTTAACATTCTGCTCTTAATAACTAATCCTGTGCAATCATATTTAAGGGAAACTAGGGTTTCTCATGTGAATTTGTAAATTAATTTTGCTTTATTAGATATCCATTAGAAATCCATTTTATCTATGCATTAGGTGACAAGATCTTCACCATCACCTGTGATCAGCTGTTCACACTATGAGATCCTTTGTGCTGCTTCATGTCTTCTATAGATACTGTATCAATTCCATGATACAGTCTATTTCCCTACCCTGTCAGAGCTATTGACAGGTGCCAAACTGTAGCAATATGGTGGTTAGAAGCTTGGATTTCAAACATGAGTAAACAAATAAGATTAGCACTGTTGGAGAGAAGGCACAGATATATTTAGTAGGTGGTGATCAAGTTTTGTCATGTTACTGGAGTTTTAAGATGCCCATATAACTTTGCTTGCTGTCGGCCAAACACTTTTTTGACATCTATTCGTCTCCATCCCCATACACATGCACACTTGCTTGGGTCACATACCTCTAGGTCATCATTCACATCAGGTGCCCATTCGTGGTATCTGTCGGAATATCCCGAGAATTTTTTCCCGACAGATACCACGTTAGGGTGAAGGTGTCATAGAGTCCTATTAGGCAAACATAGTCTACATTGATCTACGTTTGCCCTATTTACCAAGCATACAAAAGCAGAAATGGTATACATTTGATATATAGGTGAAACGTTATCAAATTCTGACTTTGTTTGCCCTATAGAACTCTATGGCCCAATAACAACCCCGCTGTGGTTTCCATCAGGAAAACATTCTCACAGTATCCCAATGGATAACAAGAATGTGGAGCACCAACCTAATCTGTATGGGGCCTAATTGCTGTTGGTCGAATATTCATTCAGCAGACAGTCTCGACCCCATACATATGCATACTCGGCTAGGCTAAGCGTGCATGTGATTTTAATAGGGAGAGGAGGGTGAGCTACTGACAACATCTCTGAGAGTTGCTAATTTTCAAGGAGAGCTGAATGATCAGTGATTGCATTTTAACATACCTGATTATTCTTTTCGCCAACAACATTTGAGAGAGCCAGGAGGCTCCGAAACAATTGGGGTGTCGACTGGACTTTACCTTAATATACTTTTCCCAATGTTCACATCATTTTACTCAACGAGATGAAGTATGCAATTAAATCAGCTAACAAGTCTAACAGCAGCTACATAGTAAAGCAAACCTTTATTAGGTGCAAACTGGTTAATAAATTCTGCATGCACTCTGCTATTACAGACTCCCACATACAGCTGTGCACACTAGTTTTTATTTAGCATCTGTGCACAGGCACCTGTTTTTAACCCTACTCTCTTACACTTACAACTACCCACACAGCTTTTTGTACAGGGAGGCAGCAATCATAAGCAATGCAATGTATAATCATTCATCCCAGGTTAACAGATAAGTCTATGTGTGTCTGGCAAGTCACAGTCCCATACTGGAGGCTGATTGATTCTCCTGGTAGGACTATTTTAACCCCTTCTCAACACATGTTTTTTTTGGTTTCCTGCCCACCTTTCGCGTTCCATAACCTTTTTAATTTTATCTATATAGCCGTATGAAGCACTTTTTTTTTGTAGGGCAAGAACTACTTTTTAATGGTACTATTCACTGTAGCATATAATGAACTGGAAAATAAAAATTAAAATTCCTTTGGAGTGGAAGGTGTGAAAAAAACATAATTGTGCCATTAATAGGGGGTTTTCTGTTATGGGGTTCATTGTGCAGTATAAATGACTAGTGTTGAGCGATTATTATCGACAAAGTTGAAATCGGCACAGTTTTTATGTTTGATCGAAATTTTTAGATCATGCGATAATTTAGGTTAAAATCTGTGCATCATCTATTAAGATCGCGCCATTTTCGGCGCTTCCTGTCATTTTGGCGGCCAGCAAATCAGCTTACAGAAAAGAGCAAGGTGAGATGTGTGTGCGACGTCATGACTGGGATGTGTATGGTTGCGATTGGCTGGAAAAATCACATGACCTCGTTTTACATAGAACAGCGTTTCCTGTTCAGCCTCAGTGTCTCTCAGCGTCTCATAGGAATAGGACGTGCGCTCTACCTGTGGCCAAACAGCTCAGCGAAATTAGTCTATTTCTTCACAGAGAAACCTCTACTATTAGCTGTGATCCTTCCAATTTAGTTAGATTAGAGATTTGAAGATTTTATGTAGTTAGGTAGAGAATTTTAAAGGAGCATCTACCGCTGTAAAGTCACGGAGGGGAGCGGGGGGGGGGGGGGGGCCCGGCGGGCGAACACAGACAAGCTCTATAAAGAATACTGGATAAAGTTCACCAAGACTTAGTGTAGACATTGCACTGCAATAGCTTTATTATTAACAGTTTTCTATTGAAATATTTCCTGGATATTGGGCAGCCTGAACTTATATTAGGATACACATCTTTTCTAGTAACTGCAGGTCTCTTTGTTAGGTGCAAAACTCCACTTTTATTATCAGTATACATTTCAGATAGGTGTTCATTTTCAATTTTGCCCATTCCACCTTTGTTGATATATCCACCTTGCACTTAAATCTGAATCCAGCAATTTTATAGTCACCACAGGTGAATTGAAAGGTGCCAAAAATATCTTGTATTATACGAATACATAACAGATACGTGTTTTTTTACTTTGGCGCACTACAGCTTTGTTCATTGAGGCAGCTTGCACTTAAATCTGAATCCAGCAATTTTATAGTCACCACAGGTGAATTGAAAGGTGCCAAAAATATCTTGTATTATACGAATACATAACAGATACGTGTTTTTTTCACTTTGGCGCAGGCCAGCTTTGTTGATAGATCTACTTTGCAGTTAAATTTGAATCCAGCAATTTTGTTTTGATTTGAGGGATTTGAGAATAGCTGTGATTTGCCGTCTTTTAATAAGAGACTTTCCAAAACTATTCCATACCTTCTCAAATTTTTATATTTCGGGACCATGGAGCAAATATTCAGGTGCTAAGCGAGCAAAGAGGGGGGTAGGACATGGAGGTAGAGGTACGAGAGAAGGTGCTCCTTCCAGTGCTGGCGACAACACGCATGCCAGCGGATCGTCAGTTGCAGGACCGTCAGGCCTGTCATAGCTGGGTCAGGGCCCTGTGAATCTGAGTAACGAACAGCGACGCCAATCTGTTCTTCAGTGGTTAATGCAACCTGCATCTAGCAGTCTTACCTCCTCGTCCTCCCAGTCACGGCCACAAATGTCGTCATCATCATAGTCATGTGGGTCATGGGGGTCATGCTGCGGTCCAGGACATGGATAGTCAATGTCCAGTTTAACTAAAATGGTGGTTCAAAGACTCCTTTTTCCGGCACTTTTAAAATCTGGGGGTCATGCAGGTTTGGAGCTCATGCTGTGGCCCAGGACAGGTATAGTCAATGACCATTTCAACAAAATGGTAGTTCAAAGACTCCTTTTCCCGGCAATTTTTAATTTGGGGGTCAGACAGGTTTAATGGTCATACTGCGGTCCAGGACAGGTATAGTCAATGTCCAGTTCAACTAAAATGGTGGTTGAAATACTCCTTTTCCAAGCACTTTTTAATCTGTGGGTCAGACAGGTTTAATGGTTATTCTGCGGTACAGGACAGATATAGTCAATGTCCAGTTCAACTAAAATGGTGGTTGAAAGACTCCTTTTTCCGGCACTTTTTAATCTGGGGTCATGCAGGGTTGGGGCTCATGCTGTGGCCCAGGACAGGTATAGTCAATGTCCAGTGAAACTAAAATGGTGGTTGAAAGACTCCTTTTTCCGGCACTTTTTAATCTGGGGGTCATGCAGGTTTGGGGCTCATGCTGCGTTCCAGGACAGGGATATTCAATGTCCAGTTCAAGTAAAATGATGGTTCAAATAATACTGCCTTCTGGCACTTTTTAATTTGTGGGTGATGCAGTTTTAAGGGTCATGCTGTGGTACAAGACAGAGATAGTGAATGGTCTGTGATTTTCTTTCTGTGGCTTTTATAACCTAAGTGTGTTGCCTAAGATGTAGCACGTATCCATTTGACTGTTGTGGATGTTAATTCCAGCTTCTCCAGCCCTGTTTGGGTGTAAGAATGAAGGTGTTATTGCTCTCCCATAGACTTTAATGGTCATCGCTCATAATCGACTACCGACTATCGACTATCTTGTCGATGATGGCCGACTATTGACCATCGACCGATGTCGATGGCCAACGTAATCGCTCAACACTATAAATGACACATTGGGTAACATGTATGATCTGGAGTTGCGCCTGTTTTCTGGTGAAAACGGCGCCTCACCGATCCGAATTCCCTGTCGGACGCAGGGATGCGATGTTAGGCGCAGCCTTCGCCACTTTCGGATGCGCCTAACATGAAGGGGCATGTAATGGGCATGGTGTGGGCGTTCCGCGGCAGGACGCGGCTCATTCGAATACTCCAGGCATGTCTGATCGCGACTCGGCAAAGGGAGGAGCATTGCAGCGCTCGCCAGTTCCGACAGGCAGATCTGGCTGATTCTGGTCTAAATGAGCCGGAGGAGGCAAAGTGAAGCGAGAACGTAACATGAGAGGAAACATATAGAAGATCGTAAAAGAAATCCATCTCAGTTCTCAGCTCCATGAAGCATGGAGTATGATTCCAAAAAAATAGCTTTTATTAGGTGTAAAACATTATCAGAAAAAGAGCTCAAACCTTCAAAAATAAAAAATAAAAATAAAAAAAATCACTTTCCAAAAATCTAGAACGGCGGAACATCAGGAATTTGGATCTTGGAAATTGCCGGGAAATACAGTAATTCAAATTCTGTAAGCACTTCTCATTGGTCGGCAGAAACCAGCCAATCAGAATAGGAGCGACAGTGACCCATTATAACCTATGGATAAGTATTGACCAATCAAAATCAAAGGCGGGACAGTTCAAAATACAGTAAAAATGCAGAAAAGAGCTGATTGGTTGAGCTAGCGGGGGCTTGCCTATCCCAGCCAATCAGAATAGGAGCGACAGAGACCCATTATAACCTATGGAGAAATATTGACCAATCAAAATCAAAGGCGGGACAGTTCAAAATACAGTAAAAATGCAGAAAAGAACTGATTGGTTGAGCTAGCGGGGGCTTGGCAATCCTGGCCAATCAGAGCGCGAGCTACTTTGTCCCATTGTAGTCTATGGCCAGATCGGGGCAATGAAATCTCGGCTCTCAGCGCCATGCGGTACGGAGTATGAATGAAAAATCATTTTTATAAGGTGTAAAATATCTGAAAAAGAGCTGAAACCTTCTATAAACATAAATCAATCAAATCCCTACCACCGCGTTGGTCGCCGAGACCGGCGCTACATCAGGAAGTGGGATATAGAGAATTGCCGGGAAATACAGTAATTCAAATTCTGTAAGCGCTTCTCATTGGTCGGCAGAAACCAGCCAATCAGAATAGGAGCGACAATGTCCCATTATAAGCTATGGAGAATTATTGACCAATCAAATGAAAAGGAGGGACAGTTCAAAATACAGAAAAGAGCTGATTGGTTGAGCCCAGGCGGCAGATATGAATCCACCCAATCATATGTAGTGCGTCTATTTTGAGTGGAGAAAGAAGGGCGCGATAGAAGGGCGCCCTAAAAGTTATTGCTGTCTATGGGAAATATTCTAGTACTATGATCGGTTGGGGGGAAGAGGGTCTCGTCCTGCTTAGCCAATCAGCGGGTGAGCTACCTTCTCATAGAGTTCTATGGGGAAAAGAAATGCAGAGCGAGCTCTGTTTGTGATTGGCCAAGTTAAAAGAGGCGCGGTTATTTGGGCCAATGGGAGAGCGAGCGACGCTCTTATGGGTTTTCTAATGCAATCTATAATAAAACTGTACATGGCAGAAATCAAAAGATAACACTCATTAAGTTGTACCGATGTGTATATAAAATTAACAATAATATGGGGTAACGAAAATAAAGAAATAAAAATTAATTCATTGAATTCAGATTTATTTTTTTATTTTCGTTACCCCCATATTATTGTTCATTTTATATAGAGATCGGTATAACTTCATGAGTCTTATCATTTGATTTCGGCCATGTACAGTTTTATTATAGATTGCATTAGAAAACCCATAAGCGCGTCGCTCGCTCTTCCATTGGTCCAAATAACCGCGCTTCTTTCAACTTAGCCAATCACAAACAGAGCTCGCTCTGCATTTCTTTTCCCCATAGAACTCTATGAGAAGGTAGCTCACCTGCTGATTGGCTAAGCTGGATGAGCCCCTCTTCCCCCCAACCAATCACAGGACTAGAATATTTCCCATAGACAGTAATAACTTTTAGGGTGCCCTTCTATCGCGCCCTTCTTTCTCCACTCAAAATAGATGCACTACATATGATTGGTGGATTCATATCTGCCACCTGGGCTCAACCAATCAGCTCTTTTCTGGCTTTTTTACTGTATTTTGAACTGTCCCGCTTTTTCATTTGATTGGTCCATACTTCTTCATAGCTTATAATGGTTCACTGTCATCTCGGCGACAAACGCATTGTTAGGGATTTGATTGATTTATGTTTATAGAAGGTTTTAGCTCTTTTTCAGATAATATTTTACATCTAATAAAAAGATTTTTTAATCATACTCCATACCGCATGGAGCTGAGAGCCGAGATTTCATTGCCCCGATCTGGCCATAGACTACAATGGGACAAAGTAGCTCGCGCTCTGATTGGCTGAGATAACCAAGCCCTGCTAGCTCAACCAATCAGCTCTTTTCTGCCTTTTTTACTGTATTTTCAACTGTCCCGCCTTTTCATGTGATTGGTCCATACTTCTCCATAGGTTATAATGGGTTACTGTCGCTCCTATTCTGATTGGCTGGTTTATGCCGACCAATGAGAAGTGCTTACAGAATTTGAATTACTGTATTTCCCGGCAATTTCCAAGATCCCAATTCCCGATGTAGCGCCGGTCTCGGCGACAAACGCATTGTTAGTGATTTTATTTCTGTATGTTTATAGAAGGTTTTAGCTCTTTTACAGAGAATGTTTTACACTTAGTAAAAACGATTTATTTACTAATACTCCATGCCTCACGGCGCTGAGAGCTGAGATTTCAGAGCCCCGATCTGTCCATAGACTACAACGGGAGAAAGTAGCTCGTGCTCTGATTGGCCGGGATAGCCAAGCCCCCGCTAGCTCAACCAATCAGCTCTTTTCTGCATTTTTACTGTATTTTGAACTGTCCCGCTGTAACGAGTGGCCCCGCAGCCCGCAGCTCGGGCTCCGTGTGCACTCGTTCCCCTGCGCCCCAGCTGGCGCCCGAGGCGGGCGGTGTGGTCCACGCGTCCCCTCAGGCGCATCCACTCACCAGTCCGTGTTCCTGCTTCCCCGTTACTGTCTGCGGGCCGGCACGCACCCCCCCGATCCTTAGGGCACGCGCTTTCCGGTTCTCTCAAATTTAAATGGACAGTGCGCTGGTAATTGGTTTTGCCGGCCGCTGCTCCTATATAAGGGCTCCACCTCCAGGACCGTGTTGCCGAATCCTTAGCGCCCTTGTCCTATGAGAGGAAGCCTCGTCTTGTTCCGGTTCGCCTATCCCGTGTACCAGTCTCGTCTGCTTACGTCTCTTGACCACGAACCTTTGCTGCCTGCCCTAACCTCTTGGCCCGTCTATGACTACGAGTTTGGTACTTCGTTGCACCTCGGCTGCCACCGCAAGCAAATCGTTTCTGGGGTAGCGACCTGGTGGAATCCCGCCACAGCAAGTCCATCCCGCTTTGCGACGGACTCTGGTGAAAACCGGGACCCACTTAGACTCCGCTCCCTGGTGTGGCTTCTACCACCAGTTGCGGTCAGGGCCGCCAACAGAAATTTCAGGGCCCCATACAGCTGAAGCACCTAGGCCCCCCCTGTAAACTCCGCCCCCAGCAACCTGATCGCCCCGCCCCCAGCAAAAAAACAGCCTCTAGGACATAAATGCACCCATTTTACCACATAATACATTGTGCAAAAAAGAACTGTATTGTGTAGTACACCGTACCAAGAGAGTCACATATCTGTCTGTCTGTCTCACACATCTGTCTGTCTCACATATCATAGACACAGGGCTAAGTAGCTCCATCCATATCCCCCACCGGCCCACATACAATATCCCCTCCATGTTTCCCTTGGTCACGCACCTCGTCACCTTCTAAAATAATAACAAGCAAGAAATAAAGTGTAACTCCTATCACAGAGTCAGGTGTTCCCTCACTTTTACAATCAGGGACAAGTGTACACTGGCATTATACCCGCACCTACAACACCGCCACATAGAGACCACATAGAGGTCAGACACCAGCTCAGGTCACATCACATTACAGTAAATACAGCACTGATCCAGTATAGAAGCAAAATAACCCCTGACATCCAGGGACTCACCAGAGACGTCTTACCTGATGAGTCGTTCTCTTCTCTTGAGTCGTTCTTTTTCCCTTTTCTTCTGCATCCATTCCACACCGCCATGATGGGACTTGTCCGGCCACAAACTCATCCCTGCAGAAATTACACACCAAAATATCTTAGAATCCTTAATTTTCCAGCATCTCTTTACCTATTCCCACCTCTGTACAAACTTCCCAGGGGTGGGAGAGCGGGTACAGGCCATAACTGAGAGGTCTAGTATCCAACATGTTTGGAAGGTGGGGAGAGGACTAAACCCCTGGAGATATGCTACAACTATGGGCTGCTCCCCTAACAATTATATTACCAGGTAGGTAGACAGACAATAGGTAGGTTGGCAAATGTGCAAGGCCCCAGGTAATTAGATAGGCCCTATTTAGGTAGGTAGACAACCGCCGGATAAGTTGGTAGGCCAGCCCCAGGTAGGTTGGTGAATACCTAGCCATGAGTCCCCTTTAGTTTGTAGGCAGTCAGAGCCCCCTTTAGTATGTAGGCAGTCAGGGCCCCCTTTATGTTTAGGTAAAGTCAGGGCCCCCTTTACTCAGTGCCTTTTATGTTTAGGTAGTGCAGGTCAGTGCCCCTTTATGTTTAGGTGGTCAGGGCCCCTTAATAGGAGCAGTTCAGGGCCCCTTTTATATTTAGGTAGAGTCAGGGCCCCCTTTATGTTTAGGTAGAGCCAGGGCCCCCTTTATGTTTAGGTAGAGCCAGGGCCCTCCTTTAGAGGTTAGATAGAGCCAGGGCCCTCCTTTAGAGGTTAGGTAGAGCCAGGGCCCAGCTTTAGAGGTTAGGTAGAGCCAGGGCCCTCACTTTAGGGTTAGGTAGAGCCAGGGCCCTCCTTTAGAGGTTAGGTAGCCAGGGCCCTCCTTTAGAGGTTAGGTAGCCAGGGCCCTCCTTTAGAGTTAGGTAGCCAGGGCCTTCCTTTAGAGTTAGGTAGCCAGGACCCCCTTTAGCGTTAGGTAGCCAGGACCCCCTTTAGAGATAGGTAGAGTCAGGGACCTCTTTAGAGATAGGTAGCGACAGGGCCCCCTTTTTAGATAGGTAGCGTCAGGGCCCCCGTAAGAGATATGTAGCAACAGGGCCCACATAAGAGATGGGTAGAGTCAGGGCCCCCTTGAGAGAGAGGTCGCGTCAGGGCCCCCCTTTAAAGATAGGTATTTAGCGTCAGGGCCTCCTTTAGACGATAGGTAGCATCAGTGGCCCTCTTTAGAGATTAGGTAGCGTCAGGTCGCCCTTTAGAGATAGGTAGCGTCAGGGCCCCCTTTAGAGATAGGTAGCGTCAGGGCCCCCTTTAGAGATAGGTAGCCAGAGCCCCCTGTAGAGATATGTAGCGTCAGGGCCCCCTTTAGAGATAGGTAGCTCAGGGCCCGCTTTAGAGATAGGTAGTCAGGCCCTCTTTAGAGATAGGTAGCGTAGGGCCCCTTTAGAGATAGGTAGACAGGGCCCCCTTTAGGATAGTAGCGTCAGGCGACCCCATTAGAGATAGGTAGCGTACGGGCCCCCTTTTTAGATAGGTAGCGTCAGAGCCCCTTTAGAGATAGGTAGCGTCAGGGCCCCTTTAGAGATTAGGTAGATCAGGGCCCCCTTTAGAGATGGGTAGGTCAGGGCCCCTTTTAGTGATAGGTAGCGTCAGGGCCCCTTTAGGATAGGTAGCGTCAGGGCTCCTTTAGAGTATAGGTAGGTCAGGGCCCCTTTAGAGTAGTAGGTCAGGTCCAGTGTCCCCTTTTATAGTAGGTAGCGTCAGTGGCCCCCTTTAGAGATTAGTGCGTCCAGGGCTCCCTTTAGAGTTTAGGTAGCTTCAGGGTCCCCATTTAGAGTAGGTGAGCTCAGGGCCCCTTTTGAGTAGGTAGCGTCAGGGCCCCTTTAGAGATAGTATCAGGGCCCTCTTTAGAGATAGGTAGAGTCAGGGCCCCCTTTAGAGATAGGTAACCAGGGCCCCCTTTAGAGATAGGTAGCGTCAGGGCCCCCTTTTTAGATAGGTAGCGTCAGGGCCCCCTTTAAAGATAGGTAGCGTCAGGGCCTCCTTTAGAGATAGGTAGCATCAGGGCCCTCTTTAGAGATAGGTAGCGTCAGGTCCCCCTTTAGAGATAGGTAGCGTCAGGGCCCCTTTTAGAGATAGGTAGCGTCAGGGTCCCCTTTAGAGATAGGTAGCCAGTGCCCCCTTTAGAGATATGTAGCGTCAGGGCCCCCTTTAGAGATAGGTAGCGTCAGGGCCCGCTTTAGAGATCGGTAGTCAGGGCCCTCTTTAGAGATAGGTAGCGTCAGGGCCCCCTTTAGAGATAGGTAGCCAGGGCCCCCCTTTAGAGATAGGTAGCGTCAGGGACCCCATTAGAGATAGGTAGCGACAGTGCCCCCTTGATAGATAGGTAGCGTCAGAGCCCCCATTAGAGATCGGTAGCATCAGAGCCCCCTTTAGAGATAGGTAGCGTCAGGGCCCCCTTTAGAGATAGGTAGAGTCAGGGCCCCCTTTAGAGATAGGTAGCGTCAGGGCCCCCTTTAGAGATAGGTAGCGTCAGGGCCCCCTTTAGAGATAGGAAGCGTCAGGGCCCCCTTTAGCGACAGGTAGCTTCAGGGCCCCCTTTAGAGATAGGTAGCGTCAGGGCCCCCTTTAGAGATAGGTAGAGTCAGGGCCCCCTTTAGAGATAGGTAGCGTCAGGGTCCCATTTAGAGATAGGGAGCATCAGGGCCCCCTTTAGAGATAGGTAGCGTCAGGGCCCCCTTTAGAGATAGGTAGTCAGGGCCCTCTTTAGAGATAGGTAGCCAGGGTCCCCTTTAGAGATAGGTAGCCAGGGTCCCCTTTAGAGATAGGTAGCCAGGGCCCCCCTTTAGAGATAGGTAGCCAGGGCCCCCCTTTAGAGATAGGTAGCCAGGGCCCCCCTTTAGAGATAGGTAGCCAGGGCCCCCTTTAGAGATAGGTAGCGTCAGGGCCCCCTTTAGAGATAGGTAGCGTCAGGGCCCCCTACAGCATTAGGTAGTTAGGGCCCCCTTTAGATTTAGGTAGCGTCAGGGCCCCCTTTAGAGATAGGTAGTGTCAGGGCCCCCTTTAGAGATAGGTAGCGTCAGGGTCCCCTTCAGAGATAGGTAGCCAGGGCCCCCTTTAAAGATAGGTAGCGTCAGGGCCCCTTTTAGAGATAGGTAGCGTCAGGGCCCCCTTTAGAGATAGGTAGCGTCAGGGCCCCCTTTAGAGATAGGTAGCGTCAGGGCCCCCTTTAGAGATAGGTAGCCAGGGCCCCCTTTAGAGATAGGTGGCGTCAGGGCCCCCTTTAGAGATAGGTAGAGTCAGGGCCCCCTTTAGAGATAGGTAGCGTCAGGGCCCCCTTCAGAGTTAGGTAGTCAGGGCCCCCTTCAGAGTTAGGTAGTCAGGGCCCCCTTGAGAGATAGGTAGCCAGGGCCCCTTTTAGAAATAGGTAGCGTCAGGGCCCCCTTTAGAGATAGGTAGCGTCAGGCCCCCTTTAGAGATAGGTAGTGTCAGGGCCGCCTTTAGAGTTAGGTAGTCAGGGCCCCCTTTAGAGATAGGTAGCGTCAGGGCCCCCTTTAGAGATAGGTTGGGTCAGGGCCCCCTGTTAGAGATAAGTAGCGTCAGAGCCCCCTTTAGAGATAGTTAGCGTCAGGGCCACCTTTAGAGATTGGTAGCCAGGGCCACCTTTAGAGATAGGTAGCGTCAGGGCCCCCTTTAGAGATAGGTAGCGTCAGGCCCCCTTTAGAGATAGGTAGCGTCAGGGCCCCCTTTAGAGATAGGTAGCGTCAGGGCCCCCTTCGGAGTTAGGTAGCCAGGGCCCCCTTTAGAGATAGGTAGCCAGGGCCACCTTTAGAGATGGGTAGCGTCAGGGCCCCCTTTAGAGATAGGCAGTCAGGGCCCCCTTTAGAGATAGGTAGCCAGGGCCCCCTTTAGAGATAGGTAGCCAGGGCCCGCTTCCTTATATATATAAAAAAAAACAACAAAACAACCACTCACCTGACTCCCGCTCCTGGCCGCTCCGAGCTGCCACCGGCTCCTGCCGCCCTGCATAGGCGGCGCGGTGATGTGACGTCACCGCGCGCCTACGTCACCAGTAGGGGCCGGCGCCCGGCAGGCTGAAGGCCTAACACCTTCAGCCTGCCAGGGAGACCAGCTGAGCGCAGCCCCGGGAGAAGGGGACATTAGTCCCTGACTCCCAGGCCGGTCTCTGAGCGTTCGGGACACAGGGCCCGGGCATCCAGGGACCAGATGCGGCGGCAGGGCCCGGGGGAGCGACGGCACTGCCTCTGGGGCCCCCAGCAGCTCGGGGCCCACACTGTGGGCCAGCCTGAGCCTGGGTCGGCGGCTGCGCCGCCCGGCACAGATCTGTCATGGGGAATAAGGGGGCCTGCTTGCAGCGGGCCCCCTTATTTCACCGGGCCCCATACAGGAGTACCGGCTGTACCCCCTGTATGACGGCCCTGCTTGCGGTGACCCAGCGGATCCACTACCTAGCTCTGTTACACCCGCCTTTGAATTTGATTGGTCAATACTTCTCCATAGGTTATAATGGGTCCCTGTCGCTCCTATTCTGATTGGCCGGTTTCTGCCGACCAATGAGAATAGCTTACAGAATTTGAATTACTGTATTTCCCGGCAATTTCCAATATCCAAATTCCTGATGTTGCGCCATTCTTGATTTTTGGAAAGTGATTTTATTTTTTTTTATATTGTTAGTAGGTTTGAGCTCTTTTTCAGATAATATTTTACACCTAATAAAAGCGATTTTTTGATTCAAACTCCATGCCAATACATGTGAGGCGCAGTCCCTTCTGCGCCTAAGTCCCACACTGCGCCTCACACACTGACGAGGCGCGGTGGACTTTACACCGCATGCATGAGCGCACCTCGGCGCCGACATACATGAGGCGCAAGTTTCGCTAGAAAACTGGCGAAAACATGCGCTCCGACGCGGCGAGATTCTTACATGTCGCCCATAATCTTTATCCTGGTATGGATCTGGCAATACTAAAGCTTTCACTATGTTTACTACTTTAAAAAATACTACCTTTTTTGTTTTTTAAATTTACTTTGCAACTCCACTTTCTGAGACATTACATTTTTATTTTTTGCCTTAAAAACCCATGTGAGGGCTCACTTTTGTGGGCTAAAATGTAGTTGTTATCAGTACCATTTTGGAATTCATGAGACATATTGATTTTTTTTAATCCATTTTTTTGAGGAGGCAAAGTTATAAAAAAATACAATGTTGCCAAGGATTTTTTTTTACATTGTTCACAGTATGGGATAAAATATTTTATGTTTTGATAGACTGTAACTTTAACTGTAACTTTTTTATTTTTATTTTGCCCCTCATCTTCTGTCTCCTCGTAGACTGTAAGCCCTCACGGGCAGAGATCTCTCTCCTTCTGTACCAGTTGTTAGTTATTAATTTGTCTCCTTTGTACTTGTTTGTCCCATGTTATGTATGCAACCTGATTATACAGCGCCCTGGAACCAAGGGCGCTCTAAAATTAATAATAATAATAATTTTTATTTTTAATAATTAAATGGAAAAAAGGGGTGTTGGAACTTTTAATTTTTTGTACTATGTGCCCCCAAGAATACTTGATAGCGTTCACTAGGGGGGGGGATCTGATCATTTCTAAGCTATTCTGCAATACACTAATATTGCAGTATAGCATTCTAATATGGCTCTCTTATTACAGCCTGGCGTAGACAGTGAAGTAGGAGTACTATGGCGGCAGAAAAAGTTCTTTCTAGTACCACCTATAGCCTAGTGTGCATATCCCAGAAAAAAAAAGAAAACTTTCTGATGCCACCAATGGGCAGCTATTGTGTAAATCATTTTATTTTTATGCTTTCTCTCACCCAGGTGCACAAAGATGCAGTCACAGGGCCCTCACCTACCATGTCCCATTTACAATACTGTTATAATCTTATGTATCAGAGAGGTCCAATGCCAGAGATAGGATCCTTCAGTTCTATGAACTAATGCAATTTATGAGCCACGCAAGACATACCATTTATGAAGCAAGGCGGCTGCTAGAGGAAGCAGATGGCTTTCTAAGTTCCAATGCAGCCTGGGTCATAGCCATGGGGATGAGAGGGGATAGATTCACAAACTAAAGAAAAAAACATCTAGTCCCATGGGAGACTGTTGCATTAATAGAAGTCCACTGTAATTAAATGTGGTTGCCCTTTCAGTGTAACATGTTCCCTAGGTCTATACATCTTGGCAAATGATCAAGTTTATCTTCATTTGCAGACAGAGATGTTTCAACACCATGATTTATAGTTGCATCAAGTCTACTAATTTTGTACATTTACAATTTAGTTCATACCATAGGTCTCTGTTTTCTAATATGGAAAAAAAAAGTTAATTCGCTAAAAGCACTGAATTGTATATTTTATGCCTCTGCTTTACTTTGCAAAAATTACATTTGGGAATAAGTCCTCTTTTACTTAAGTTTTTTAAAACATTTCTTATAAGAGATTCATACAGGAAAGAGAAATCATATCCTGTAATATTCAATTTACGCATTCAAACCGACTGTCTCCGATGATAATGAAGTAGAAAACAAATTGTATTTTGTCCCCATTTCCTTTATATACCCCATCCAAGTTCCCATCTTTTTGAAACACCCACACTTTTCCCCTTATCAATAATTATATGAAATAATTTGCTCAATGTGAAAAAAAACAGAGTTTTTTCTTGCCAATAATAATTTACCCCAAAAAAAACCTTTTGTCATAATCACCATGAGGTTGGGAATCCACAAAGAAAAATAATACCCAGAATACAGATTCTAAGATTCAACACAATATAAATTTTGTATAGACTTACTATTTTTAGATATCTAATTTTAGCAATCTAATATAAAGGGGCACAAATAAAACATGTATATTATTTCATATAATCTACACATCTTTTGCATTTTTACTCATTACCGTGACAAAATTTATTACATTTCCTTGGGGTGAAAATTAGCTAAGTATAAATTATTGTTATATATTGTAAAAAAAAAAAAAAAAAATCAAGCAATTGAAAAGCTGACAATTTTATTACTGAATTCCACAGTTCTTTTGATAAAGTAATATCACTTGTGACCCCAACACCTTCAAACCAAAAGTGTTTGGACTCTATTCTTTGATTGTAGGCGAATAATTTCTGCTTGTTCAAGACTGGTGAATATTTCATTATGTATGTTTATAGACTTTCCAGTCACTTTGATCATTTTGGTATGATTATTGATATAAATAGTAATTGAGAAGACAAATATGTATGATGGCCCGTGGTCTCTTCTGAGGGAAGAAACAATATCAGTAATTTGCCATTTGTCTCATCTATTATGTGGTTCTTTCAGTTTTTTTTTTGTTTTTTTTTACAAATTAGGCTGAAATGTGTTCATATACTTTATGTGTATTGTGTGTTAGGCTAGGTCTACACTGCATTGGACAAAAAATGGCACGAAAGCGGCCTTTTTTTCCGATATAGGATCGCGTTTTTTGTCACGTTTTGCGCAAAAACCTTGGTCATTTCTCGTTTTTTTACGTCGCCCATACAATTGTATTGTATAGGAAGACGGCAAGAAAACTAAAAGCGCCTGCGTATTGTACAACATGTTATATAATACGCCGGCGCCAGAAGACGAGCAGAGAAAAGACGAGCTGTGAAGACAGCAGTTCGTCTTTTCTATTGCCGTCTATGGGGCTGCAAGGAAAAAACTAAAAAACTAAAAGCGCCGATGATACGATCGTAATGCTGTGCAGTGTGGACACAGCCTTTGGTGTGTGTTATAAACATATATTTTTACTGTTTTGTGTATGGCAGTAAGTGATGACATTCCGTTCAGAACGTCATCCCTTGCTACTGCAGACACTATAGAAGAGCCTGCCAGCTTACTCACTCGCGCACATATTACACACTGTTCACATGAACCTCTCGGCTGCTAGATGTTTTTATGCTAATTTATAATTCAACTACTTAAGTATATAGAGTTACATAAGAATATATACCTTTAATACAATGAACCCTAAGGATGGATCTTTCTGGATAGATTCTGCAGAGCTTTATTTTGCGCAGTGGACTTCATCATGAATTCATCATGAATTTAGATGTGTATTCAATGGGGCTCATTTATGTCCGGTCTACCAGGGCTTCTATGTGGAGTCTGTGTAGAACAAGTTGCATGTCACTTATTTTATTTTTTTTTGGATTAACAAATCCATGTAAGAAAATTCTGAACCACGCACAGTATAGTACAGATTAAACATAATGGGACAGAGTAGTAGGTATTACAGAGGGAAACTAAGGCCCTATTAATGCAGTGAAACTTCAGTTGGATTTCAGTGTTAAATTCTGATGTGGTGTGCATGGACCTGGCTGTCCTTTGATTATCCAAAAGGCTGTAAGGTATGATCACTGTGTTGTAATGGTTGTTGCAGTTATGGCAATACCAATTAAGCATACTTTAATATGTTTCAATAATTTTGGACACAGTAAAGAATTTTGTAATGAGAGATTCAGATTTGTGGTTTTTGTTTGGATTTTTTTAAATCTTGTGGCTAAGTGATAAGTGCTTATTAAGGGACAACCCCTTTAATACAGTCTTTTAATGATATCTATAGTAGAATAATTAAGCATAAAACCTCTTGGATCCATTGAAACAATCAATATAATAATTTTGACAGTCTGCTAGATAATACTGTTGCTAGCAATTTCACATGGAAATTTAAAATAGAGACTAGACGATGGTATTCTAGTTCCAACAATTTTATCCCTTCTTTGAGTATAAACAAAATTGTTGCCTCCCTTTATAGTTGGAGCTAAAAACCTGTCTGCATATCATCATCAAACACCTTTAGTAATGACTCCAGTAAAACATCACTATATTTCGTATAAATCTCAACGCCCAATCCTTCACTACCCGGCACTTTATTAAATTTTGATGCTAAAAGTTCTGCCCTCAGATCTAATATATGAGTGGGGGCATCTAAAAACTTAATTTCTTTTCTTCTGATAAACTAGGACATTCAATATTCTCTAAGAATTTTTCTAGCTGGTAATGAGAATATTCCATTGTAGAAGAATATGTCTTAGTGAAATATTAAAAAATACTTCTTTACTTCTTGGATTCGCTCTGAGCTATTATCAGTTTTTTTTTCTTTTTCCTTTTAAGAGATATAAAGGTAGATTGCAGAAAGCAATGTGCCAGGAAATTCCCCAGTTTACTTTGTTCCAAACATAACCTCTGGCCCTTTAAATATAACTTTGTTTGTGCCTTCTCATATAAATAGTTTAATACTTTTTTTTGAAATTTTTCGCAATCCAACACATGTCTTTTCACTACCGTTTGTTTCCTTTCTCCTCCTTTGTAGATTATAAGTTCTCACAGGCAGGGTCCTCTCTCCTGTATCAGTTTGCTATTTAGTGCTAATATTGTATTTGGTCTGGTATCATGTTATATATTTGAACCCCTTTGGTTGTACAACATTCTGGACTTAACGGCGCTCATAAATATATATTCATAATAATACTAATATACTTCTCTGCAAGATTTTTGATCCCTCTCTCTTCTTTCCAGTAATCTTTTTTTTAAGAAACGCACTAAAAAAGGCAGGTCCCTCTCAAAGGTCTTAAAGGACTTCTTTACCAATATTTTCCAAACTTGAGTGCTCTATTAATGATGCTCAGTTCTCTTCCTCTGAATCATCCGTGCAGTCAAAAGCCCTAATATTAGAAAGCCTTGAGAAACCTTCGATGTCAATCACTTTATTAGACAGCATCTCATTATTCATTTAACAAATTTCCAATCTCTCATCAAGCTAAGCCACTGTAGCTTCCGAATGCTTGATTTTACCACCCACTTCTTCCCAACGACCTCTAATTTCTATCTACATCTACTCGAATCAAGGTAATATCAGCTCTATCCCTGTCAATTTACAATGATAGATGCATTTCTCAATTATTACATTTGTTTTAGAACTATTTCTAGAACTGGACCTTACTTCCCCCCCAGACTTTTTATCTACTCTGCTGTTTCAGATCCAATATCTTCCAGATCCTCCAACACCTGATGTAATATACAGCTATTGTTCTCCAACTCCTTGTCTCTCCTCGTTATCAAATTGAGACCATAGGCCTCCTTTTGCCTTATCATATTTCTAATACTGTCTTGGAATCTTTAGTTACAACCACATTACTTCTTATTGCTTACTGGCTAGTTAACAAATAAGCATTAATATATTTATCTGACTGTAAGGTGATGTGGTTAGTCCCCGGCTGCAGACCTCGCTTTGTCAGGGTTTAGTTACCATAAAGTATATGAACTCTTTCCGTGAAACCACAAGGAGAGCTGTATAACGGAAAAGCCCTTTATAGGTTATATTTAATATATTTATATATATTTAAACCTTGATTGCCAGGTATTTGTCAGTCCTTTCTCCAAACAGCCCAAAATGAATGACTTTCTTTCATTCCCCTTGATTACTGTGTTACTTGTGTTACTTTAATGTATAGTTGCACCAACAACCTAATATTGCACAAGAAAAAGCTAAACACAAAAATAAATATTTGCCAATTTGTCGGTCTGCAATGACTTCTTCAAGTGTTTAAAACAGGCTTCAAGAAATGTTGTGGAAACGCTCAGCACACTTTACTTTTCATGCTGGAAGAATGTGGGGCCTAGCACAAGAAGTGGAGCCTTGTACAAGAGGTGGGGCTTAGGATTTGAAGGAGCCTAGCATAAGATGGAGGAATGGTATAAGAGGTGGGGTCTAGCATAAGAGGTGGAGCTTAGTTTAAGAGGTGGAGCTTAGTATAAGAATGGGCCTGGTATAAGAGGTGGGGCTTAGGTTTGCATGGTGTTAACTGCAGTCAGAGCAAACACGGAGGCATCTACCAACCGGATACAATGACACTGTGTTTTGCCAACTGTTTTAAGGGGTCAGATACGGCTTTAAAGAAGGCAATACCAAATGCTTTATTAATTTTATTATATGAAAAATTCACTGATTACATAAGACTAAAAGAAGATAGTGAGATATTGCGTACACTTTTGCATATAATAGATTACAAAAGCAGAGCCTGCACAATATGGATTACAAAGGTTAAATACTTACATTACACCTCTGTACAGGTGAAAGCTTCACCAGAAATCATATACTTTATCTATCTGACATCAGCTGGGAGAAGTGGGCCAGCGAAGATAGAGAGAATCCCTGGGATCAACCCTATGGTGGTGAGTCGTCCCTCTATAGCCCACAGGTCCAGATACTTCTAGCTTCGCAGCCCTCTTCACCAGTTTATATCTCATTTGGAAAAAAATGCCTGTGTAATCAAGTGTTACGCAAACTAACAGATCAGTATTTTTCCAGTATAAGCCCCCCCCCCCTCCTCCAAATGGCCAGTTCTTCAGAAGTTAACCTGGCACTGGAAAAATCCATCACCGGATGTTGAACACTCCCGGTAATAAGCCATGAACACCTGCATTCATATCATTTCTCCCTAAACATCGCTGGTAGTATTATAAACATGAATTGTTCTCACTAACCTAGAGCTATGTGGTACAGTGTTCTCACAACAAAACTATGTGATAAAGAGTGGTAAAAGTGCAGGGTTATGTGGTAATATGTACCAGCTTTCACTAAAAATTACCAGGTGTTGGGAATTTTACAGAACTTACAGACCAACTATTACCATCTAATATTCTTAAAGAGATACTGTCAATATGGACTACAGGTGGTCAATTAATATCTTTGCATGAAATTAATGATAGCTATTATAGCTGCTATAGGGCTCAGAGATTAAGTGTTGAAAATTACAACTTGGTACAAGTTAATATACTATGTGGTTTCTCTGATACATAGCATTATTATTTACACTTTTAATCATTGCTACCAAGGCTGCTGTTTCAGATTCTCTGTCACTAGGGGATGAGGACATTTTGTTATGGGACCCCATGAATTCTAGTTCTGCCTGTGTTTTAGAGGACTAAAGTCACTTATTTCATGGAGCCAAATACTGAGATAACTTTTTATTCTTCTTTTGTTTGCTTATTACCATTTCCTGTGTCTGGTTTAAGCTAGAATAATATGACTTGTGTTATTCCAGCATTCCTCTGTATGCAGATTACAGATTAATCACTGCTGGCATTTAGGTCATTATTTATTCGAAAGGTATACAACCCAACAAGGGCGTTAGCCCATTAGACTCCACTAGGAGGTTCCTCTCTGTTCCTCACAATTAGTACAATTCAAAGACAGGTATAGAGTCTAATAAATATTTACTTATAAACTTCTTTGTTAAGACATATACAACACCATGCAATGCTGGTAAATAGATACAATAGTACCTCAGTCCTTTAACATATTTGCCTGAGGAAAGAGGGAAACCTCTGAAACGTCGCATCAGAGTGTGCACTGTACATCCACCAGCTCGGACGTGCTGACGGTTTGTCTGAATATAATGGATTGCATCTAATGAAAGCTTACCTATGAAGGACTTATATATGTTAAAGGACTGAGGTACTATTGGATCTATTTACCAGCATTGCATGGTGTTGTATATGTCTTAACAAAGAAGTTTATAAGTAAATATTTATTAGACTCTATACCTATTTAGGTCATTATTCACATTGTGAGTCCAATGGAGACAAAGACCAATATAAATGATGCTGATCTACAGCACTGTGGAATATAAAAGCGCTATATTAATGAAAAAAATAAATATTCTCAGAAGAATGCACAAAGGACAGTGCATATCTTCTCCCTTTTATTACTGTTGGAGGCCCATGACGCTATTGAGATGCCACAGTTTCTATACTTCCCTTTGATGAATACCATTATACACCACAGGGCTCAATTTGCACACTGTGCTAAGCTTTTTTAACCTGTCGATATGCTGTAAATGTCTGAGAGAGGAATACCCCTTTAAGGTTTTTTTTTTGTTTTTTTTTTAAATCGCTTACTTTCATGCTGTGTTTCCAAGTAATATGTTATTTTTCATACAAATTGTTGAATAAAGCAATTGACTCCCCCAGAATATCTGACTTCTTGCATTAGAGGTTATTAGATTTTCTATCACTCTGCAATTTGTTAGTTAGACTCCAGCTCAGCAGCTTTATTGGTTTTTACATTTTTAATGTGTAGGATCTTTTAATTTATTTGAAACCTACTTTATAATAAAGCTGTGCTACTTTCTTGCTCAGCATTATAGTTTCAGGAGTTCTGTAACTATCCAACACTGTTGGAATACTCATGCAAAATGCATTCAGAATATTTAGACTAAATATGGTCTTGTCATTCTACATTGCAATGGCTAGCTGTCATTTCATCAATTTCTGCAATTGGCATAGATTTGAGCTAATTAGTGAGAGCTTGATTGGCATTTATTCTAGTAATGGCATGAAATCAGCAGAAAATCAGAAAACAGGATCTGCCAATCAAAAGCAATACGTTTACCAGTTATATGGACTTCAAACCTGTTTTGACTTGAAAATGTCAGCATTCTAAACTATAGAGATACATAGGGTTCATTATTGTGGTAAAGCAAGATAAACAGATCCTCTATGGTCCTTACAGTTCCAGATTAAGGACTCAGGCATTCCTAGTGCTAACATGAGGCACCATATTCTCCCCAAGAAACAATGGTTCATGCCACAATTCTTTATTGTTCTGCAATGTCCAACATTGGTTGGAAGAGTATGACTAAGAATACACTGGCTCCCTTATTTCCGAGACTTAAACCCAACTGAGTATCTGTGGGACCACCTCAATCGTCTGTGCAGCTATGGGATGCATTCAGCATGGCTCCAGATACCTGTGACGACCTACCAGGACCTTATTAAGTCACTCCCAGCTAGTCTAGCTGTTGTCCATGTGGCACTCTGAGATCAATCTAGATATTAGCTGGTGATCAAAAAGGTGCGACTCAAAAGTGTGCATCCTTTGGCGCAATTATGTTTTTAGAAATGTCTTTGCTTAAATGCTAATATTTAAATGAAAAACAGCTTAAGTATATAGGTTCAGATATATATTGAAAAATGTGAACCATAATTGTCCTTCTTAGATCATGCAGTTGGACTGTTTGTTAAAGCGATCATCCATTAGTTTAAAAAAGGCTGTGCTGTTTCATGGGGCTTAAGAAAAATGTTAGCTCCCTTGTGAAGCCCAATCTGTTCCAGCGTTGCCGCTGTTCCTAGTGCTCCCCACTGATGACATCATATTCATCGGTCACTCAAATGGGGTAATGTTACTTATTAGAGAAAAGCACCATGATGGTGTATGGAGAGAATAACACACCGCTATCACTCCACTAAAATCTCAATAGATTCAAATAAGCTCGAGGGAAAAGAGCTAGGACTCTGCACTGCGGAGGGGCAAATATGCTGAAACATCTGCCTGGAAATGAGTACCTGGCTCAGTGTGGGACTGGGGTGCTTAGGGCCCACAGGTGGAGTTGATTCTACCAGTTGAGCTGTTTCTGGGCCCAGCAGTGGAGTTTATTTTTGGGGACCACCCTACAGCTATTGTAAATGAATGTACATGCTTCCTATACTCTACATTTAGCTTTTTCCTTTCTTTCTATGTTTTTCTGCCTCTTCTGAAGATGTATATACAGTCCATCCCCGGGTTATGAACGGGATAGGGACTGTAGGTTTGTTCTTAAGTTGAATTTGTATGTAAGGCGGAACAGATATATTTATTAAATGTAACTCCTTATTTTCACCTCATGTGCTGCTGTGGCATGCTGGAACTTGTCATTCCACAGCAACCATCTGCTGTGAAACATGGAATTACAAGTGCCAGCATGCCCCATAAGCCTATGTTTGTAACTAGGGGACAGATGTAAGTCGGAACGGTGTAAGTCGGGGACTGCCTGTAGAGTTAAAAAACAACTCCAGGTCTACGATGCTCAGGGGCCCACCGGGGGTTTCACATATTCCCCTTTGGGCCAGTCTGAGACTGACCTGGCTTGATGTTTTTGAAGAGCGCTAAATTCAATAGTTGGTGCGGAGTCCCAACTCTTTTCACTAGATCCATTTAACTCCTTAACGACTGCCCACCGTCTTTTGACGGCGGGCAATTCAGGTCGCTCGTCTGCAGCGACGTCTTTAGACATCGCTGCAGACACCAGAGTTTGCAGCGCCCGGGCGCTGCAGCTGCGCTGAGATCGGGGCTGTACTACACAGCCCTGATCCCAGAGCATCCCCTGCAAGCACCGGGGCGCAGAGGAAACCTCCGCAACCCGGTGCTTTAACCCTTTGATTGCGGTGGTGCGTTACCGCAGCGCAATCAAAGGGTTCCCCTGCTCTGTTGGATGATCGGAACACCCAGTGACCCGACAGAGCCCGGGAAACGGCTGCACAGTCAGCCCTGGGGACTTAGAGTGGCCCCAGAGCTGTCTGTGTATGAAGCCAGTGACCCGGACACACTGTGTGCTGTCCAGATCACTGCCTGTGTCAAAGTGCCACAGATTAGAATGTATTAGCATATATGAATATGCTAATACATTACTAAGTGTTAAAAAAGTGTAAAAAAACGAATAAAACAATAAATAAAAATAAATATTTAATAAAAAATAATTGTGCATATATTACACACACACAAAAACCTACACATATTACGTATCCACATGACCGTAATAACCTGTAGAATTAATCTAACACGTTATTAAGTGTGAAATGTGAATGGTGTAAAAAAGAATAAAAAGTTAAAAAAAAAAAAAAAAAAATCTGCAATTATTTATAAGCGAATTTAAACTATTTACCCATAAAGTACAACTTGCCTCGAATAAAACGAGGCCTCATACAACTGCGTCATTGAAAAAATAAAAAAGTTAAAACTTTTAAAACGCAAGGAGGCAAAAAAAAAAAAAATTTTTGGTCATTAACTACTTTGCAGGTGTTCGGCTTAAGGGGTTAAAGTGATAGATTAGATTTATTTATTCATCTATATAGCCCTGTTATATTCCACAGCGCTGTACAGAGATTGTTATTATTCATATTGGTCCCTGTCACCATTGGGGCTCACAGTCTAGATTCCAGATTGACCTACCTGTATGTTTTTGGGAGAGTGAGGGAAACCAGAGTACCCAGAGGAAACCTATACAAATATAGGAAGAACATAAAACTTCCTTGCAGATATTGTCTTAGGATTTGAACCCCAGCGCTGCAAGGCAACAGTGCAACCACTGAGCCACTGATATAACAGATGGGATTTAAATGTTTAATGACAGAGTTTCTGCCTACCATGACAGATGCCCAGACAGCTCAATCCATCCACCTTGAAGTCCTGCATAAACTTTTTAATAATGAAGTAGCTATTTCTTTTTGTTTCTCTGCTCTTGCTAATAAAAAATAAAAAGCTGTCCTGAACAAATAAAAGCCCCTCCTATTATATTATGTTCCTATTCCCTAACAGTGGCTTCACATATGCTTTTTTTAAATTTAAATAAAAAAAGGGGCAGTGTTTGCAGCAATTTTTCTGATTCAATTGTCTGCGCTCCTATTGTTATTCTGTCAGGGTCATAGTTGTACTTTTTAAAGTAAAAACCTTCTAGATACTATACAATTACACAATTTGAAATTTCCCTAAAGGACTTTCATTTGATGCTTAACTTTAAAGGGGTTTTAGCATTTTTTAAAGGGTCTTCGAAAAGGGGACAGTGAAAAAAGCAACTTTGCAATTAATTTCATTAGAAAAGCGCTTGTATTCCTTTTCCTTATTTTCTTTTTGTTTACACTGATACCAGTGCTGTCGGATACCCCCCCTTTTTGCATTTCATAGCTAGAGCTCATTTAATTTGTTCGCCCCCAGCCCATCATATTCCAGAGTTGCATTCCGCCTTTCATAAAAGTAAAGGCCCAGCACTTTTTCACTTGCACAGCCAGAAAAACAGAATAACACTGCAGGGTTCTATAAAGGAAAACACCCAAATTGTGTGTCGATCCCTGCCTTTTGACTCTCTAGAGTTGGGGGCCGTGAAAATTTCTCTCTGACCCTGAGAACAAACTGCGAGATTTACAATCGAAAAACACAGTGTGTCTCGGTGCCTAATCCCCTGCATAAAAGGGGAGATCTTGCCTTTATAGAAAACGGGATTAACTGTAACAAATCCCAGCTGTGAGGGGGAGAAAGTCAGTGCTCAGTCTAGTTGAATGCAGCCTGGGTAGTTCAGCTCTTACAAAAAAAGACTGATAGGGAGAGACCTGAATTTGGACTCAGAGGGGGGGGAGCCCTCGGGGGCCGCGAACAGTGAAGGTGGTGAGCCCACCCAGCTGGGAGGAAAAGAAAACACCCTGCATTTCTGGGTTTTGAGAACTGAGAGCGAAAAGAATCAGCCGAACTAAAGAACGATACACCCCCTTTTAAAAGGTCAAATTTATAGGGGTTGATTCAAAAAGTAACCAAATGACCCTTTTGATGTTTTTTCTTTATTTTCACACCTGGTGGTAGGTATTCATCCGATATCACGGTCATCAATATAAATGTCAACCCCTTCAATATTAAAGCAAAACCCGGCCCAGTTATACAAACCGAAAGTTGCTTCTATTAGTTCTTAAACAGAGAGGTGTAGATCTTTACTGTTCATAAAACAGCCAAGTAACAGTCTCCCAAACAGTTCTTACATACAATGCTCCTACTTGCAGTGAATCCTCAATACCAGTATTGGGGGATTGGGTAATGGGCTCCACCACTGACTCCCCTTTAAAACAGTCTGCCTCTAAGATCACAGGTACTGCAAAAGGGTTTTTAGACCCCCAAAGGGGCCAACAAATAAAAAATTCTAAAATTTTATTTTACAGTTCTTCCATAATCAGAAATTGCCCCTTATGGAGTCTACCAGACAGTCTGTTCACACAAGTAATAACTTTTAGCTTCTACCAGCAATTGGTGCCTGTGGCCAGCAATATCTGCACATTAATTGTCTATAGAGAAACAAACCATCTTACACTGTATCTTTCTATTGAACTATAGATCAGGCCTCCCACAGAAGATTTCTCTCTCTTTAATGATGAACCAGCTCACAGAAACAACCGACTCTAGGCATCTAGATGTGACATCTGCCATTCTCAGGGTCAATCGTCCAACCACCAAAAATTTTCCATGGCTTTAATGAGGCCCAAATTCCAACTTTCCCTGACACACTTCCTCCAATAATTTCTAATACTATTGTTGCAATATAGGGGGTGTAGGGGTAGCTATTGCTAAAGGGCCCAGAAACCTGAGGTGACCAAAAACACCTCTGCTACATAAGAAGCAAATAATATCATAAATGGCACATGGAAGGTGGAGGCTCTTTTACAGATTTTGATTGGGCCAGGGCTTTTTAAGTTACGCCTCTGATGAGTGGGGAGGCATTATATGAAGCATGCAGCCCAGGGCCACATTTAGCCCACTCAGTGTCGGACTAAGGTACTTAGGGCCCCAAAAAAATCTCCTCCCGCTAAAAAAACAGCTAGGCCCAAAAACCTAGAAGTCCTTCTTTCTTCTTAATATGGCCCGATGCTGCTATGCCCTGCGGGGCTAGAGACAACACAGAGGTGTCATGATTACTACACCCGAAAATGTGGGGTTTCCTCTATAGTTGGGAAAGGTATATCACTTTTGCTAAAATGTTTAAAAGGGTTTTTCCCTGAACCCCTTTTTTTGGTGTAATCATCCTGTTCTTTTTCCCTAGTTTGGTTTTTTGGTTACTATTTTTAGGTTTTGCTGGTTTAAAAATGCACACCTGTGTACTTTGACAATAATTTTGAGTCCTTTGTCTTGAATTCCTTTATTTGGTTCCCTGAAGTGACCGGGACAAACTTTTAGGCTGGTCCCAAACATGTTGGGAAAACTATATTTGTCAATTTCTTAGGGGTAGGTTCCGGGGAAAAAAAGCCCTTATTGGGGGGCACCTTGCATCTTAGGGTGGGACATTTTCTATAGCGCATCACCCTTGATTTTTTTAGAGAGAGGTGATAGTGCTTTTTTTTTCTTATTTTTTTTTTAATCAGTAATTTTTTTAAACAATTTAGCAGTACAGAATAGAAACGTCCTTACCAATTTTTTTTTACAAGGGTCTCATTACAATCTTTTGCATTTTAGATAAAAAACATAAGGGAATTTTTATTCTCATTTTTAAAAAAAAGTTTTATTTTGACCCCTACCTCTTTTTTTGTTTTTTGTTTTGTACTTAGGGCCCACCAGTAGAATTTCATTCTGGGACCCCACCTATGAAGTTGATTCTGGGGCCCACCAGTGGAGTTAATTCTGTACACTTAACAGCTACTGTACATGCCCATTATACTCTGCCTCTTGCTTTTTTGCCTCTTTCTCTCTGTCTTTCTGCCTCTCCCAAGGATGTATATGCAGTTTAAAAAAAAACCCAAAACTACCTGCTAAAAGGGCCCACCTGGGACCCCCCCCCCCTTTTCCCCCCTGGGTCAATCTGGCTGGCCCACTACACCATTTTGTGAAGCACCCATCTATCAGGACACCAATATGCTTTGTCTCTGTCCTCATACCTTAGAAAAAAAAAAGAATTATCCGTTGACAGCTGCATTAAACTGATGGCACTGTTATGATGTCCACTGTTTGACTCACATTATGGCCCGGGGCCTGTATGCTCCACTTTAGGGTGGGCACTGTTTTTAGGGTTTATATTGGAGATGATATTTTAAGCAACCTAAATGAGCAATCCAGAGAAAACAGTTTGTGGATTATGTTTGAATTTCATCCACAAGTGTGTATTCATTTCTGACACAATCATGGTAGATCCAGAAGATACACCATAAAAACATCTGATAGGTTCAAAACTCTAAAGAGGAAGGGGAAAATTAAAAGGGGAGGTTTTATTGTGTTGTTTTCTTAGCTATAGTTGAAACACCACTTCTGAACCCTCAAAAACTACAATGGGGAAAAAGCCCTATTAAAGGAAACTGGGCAGGACCCCCATTTGATCTTGGCAGCTCTTATGTGGAACCAAGACCTCATAATCATATTTGGTATATACAATTTAAGTGTCATGAAGGTCTCAGATGGGGCACCCCTCTGGGAAATTTGGGGGAGGGGACAACATGACAATTGGCCCTAGCCAGAAAATGTTGTCATCCTGAATAAAGAATTTTCGAGCACTGAGAGCCCAGGGCATGGAGTAAAAGATGTTCACTTACCATCATAACTATATCCTTTTTGTTTCTTGAACACATTGATGGAGATCACTTCAGAGTGCAGTCCCTTACAAGTTTTATTATTGGGCCTCATGGTTACTTGTTATGCCCCAGAAGGGACCCATAACTATACCCAGATTATAATTATCTCAGTTATGCCCCAATTTAAAACCAACCAAGGAAATTAAGTAACTGCATAGGAAAAAGGAAGGTTATTATTTTATTTGCCCATTCCATTTTGGCAGCATGTACTACCCAAATGCTGAATATTCCTCTTCATTGAATTTAAAAGCAAAAAAAAAAGCTAATTTCTCTCTTCTCTTCAAAGTCTTCTCTTGTTCGTGAGATGCCCAGGAGATCAGAAAGTTTTCCCTTAATCTTTCCTGAGCAAGTCATTTTATTCCATGCTTATAATATGCCAATTTGCTGCATCAGTTATTTTTCTTAAATTATTAGATTTTATCTTTTGCCATGGAGAGAAGGTAGCCCCTAATGGCTAACTCTCCGGCTTCTGACAGAGTATTTAATGAGACCACTGCATTATCATTTTTGTCACAAATTCCTGCAAATGCATAAGTGAGTTGGCTATAATTGTATTTTTTAATGAGTGTACAGAGAGAGGGAACATCGAACAAAGCAGTGAGAATGCATGTCACTGCTAATATAAAACAACAGCTCTTTACTTCTCAACTAATCATAAAGATAATGTAGTAAGCAAAATGTAGCATAAAAAGAACGCAGCACGATCTGTTCAGGCAAAAAAAAACTCCTCAGCTATGTAATTTTGACTATAGCACTTGTCATGATATCGCTGGAATTTATCACTAAGGCTATTATGGAAGACAAGACAAAGCCTTTAGGAGGAGTAAGTTTAGACTGTATGAGCAGCACCAAATTTTATGTTAACTCTTTCATTGGGTTGTTTTTGTATTGATGTCCACAGCAAAATTTCTTCTTTTGAAGGGGATTTTTAATATACTTTTTTTGTTTACCAATTTATTCTTTTCAATCAAAACCAACAAAATTATTTGAACCTAGAAGTTACAATAGCCAATCCAGTCCCTGAAGGATAGGATCTCACCAAAACGAGGTGACATGTATGAACGGGGCTGGCGTCTTTTCAGCCCGAGATCTTCCCGTTCGCTTTATTTTTTAAACTCCTGCACACCAATATCAGGCGCATTGCAGAGCACCCACGGCACTTTGTAATGCACCTGATTTCGAGGGGCGTGGGGGAGGCGGGGCGCACTAGAACCATATTAAGCTATACATTTATAGCTTCAGTATGGCAAATCCAGACGCATTATTGCTGGAACAGGTAAACCACTGAGCCAGTGTCTTTTCTGTGCTAGAACTCGCCTGATTTATGACCCGCAGTAGACCGGTTCACAAATTCAGGCTCAACCTACAGTATTAGAATACGCTTCAAAATTGGCGTCTAAGCGCCATAAATCATACATATCGCCCCACATTCCTAAACATAAAAATACAATATTTTATTCACATTAACATGATTAAAAGACAAAACGTGATTGGAGCCACCCCTGGTTAAACTTGGGCGAAACACATCGGGAACGTGGCTACTCTCCTAGTCAGAATTAACTTTTTGTCCCAGAAGTTTTCATTATATTTCTTGAGCTATGAACTGTTAAATTATAAATTAGTTTTGTGCATATAAATCTACATGTATTACAAACATGTCCTAATACTACAGGTATAGGTACTATATATAAGGTTGGGACTGCGTACTGTATATGACCATTAGTATGTGACTTTTCTACATTGAATGTCACCATATGGATTGCTGCTGCCTCTTTCTGTTTTGTCATTTAATCAGGCTCCTATAAATAAAAATATTGTAGTTTTAAATTTAGAAATATGGACTCCCCTCTTTCTGGTTACACTATTTATTTGTGTCACGTAGGGATTCCTTTTTGTTCCAAACTAAAGCTCATAAATTATGACTTTGTAGGTCTTATCTATATAAATAAATGGGCAGTCGTAGCATAACGATATATTCCTTTCATATTTTTTTCTTATTTTTTAATGAGTAGTTGGTATTATTACTACTATTAATACCAAAATAATTTTCTGACTAATATATGATGCTGCTATAGTATGAAAACAAGGACCACATTTTTGTGTAACATGTTCTTTCCACCTAGCTTACATGCATCATATGCACATGGGTGACAATTATCCAGGAGCAGAATATTTAGCTGAACACACAGGCATAGCTGGAATTAGAGATGGGCGAATTGATTCTAACGAAGTGGAATTCGTTTAGAATTTCAGGAAAACTTCGGTTCTGAACGAAGTCGAACTTTGGGGTACTTCGGGTGAACGAAGTGTGCTTTTGATTGATAAAATGGCTGCGAGCACATGGTGCTACATGGGGCAAAGCACTCTGGGAGGAAGAAGGGAATAGCCTGCATGACATGTGCAGAGATGAAGCCAATCAGAGACCGGCGGGATTCTGTGACGTCACCGCACTATATAAGTCTGGGCGCGACGCTGGGAGCTCATACCACTCTCACTGTACTGATCAGGGAAGGTGCTTCCGCGGCTGATTGTTACTGAAGAACTGATTTTTATACAGCGATTTTTGTGGGGTGTCTCAGCTTGTTTTAGAGACTGCTTCTCTTAACGTTCTATTTCTGATTTTTTTGGGTATTGGATCTGAAATCCAGTGTGCGTCCACTGCAGCTGCATATATATTTAAATCCTATCTGCTCACAGCACATTAAATATCCAAGGGGGGTCTAAGCCAGTTCCTGTTGTATTCATTTAAAGAAACAGCGTTTTTACAATACAAATACCATGTCACGTCAAGGGAGGTGACGTGAGCCCTAACTGGAACCCAGCCCACTGTCCCTGCCTACTTGACGTGCTGCCCTAGGCGGCAGACGGCAACTGGGCGACAGTCCCTGCGCTACTAAAGCGCTTGGGCCGTCAGAAGGAAGAATAGTCAAACAGTCCAGGTCAATATCAAATAGGAACGCCAAAGCCACAAATCAGAACCAGAGGAATAAACATAAACAAGCCAAGATCAAAAGCCAAACGGAAGCAAATGACAAAATATGGAGAGAAGCCGGAGTCTGGTGAACTAGCCGTGGTCATGTATACTGGTTAGCAAAACAACAACACAAAGAACAAGAACCGCAAGGTATCCAGGAATATCACAGGCGCAGCAGTCAGCTTTCAGGGAGTTTAAATGGGATTCCTGGATACCGCCCCTGCAGCTGATTGGAGCGGCCTCCGGGTCCTCCCATTGGCTGGTGCACTCGCCCCCTGTCAGGAGTGGCTGGGCCTCTGTCACTCACAGAGCTGTCAGCAGCAAGTGTATCAGGGAGGGAGCGCACATCAGCTGTTGCAGCCTGTCTGTAGTCTGAGCACAGCTTAGCCCCGACATACCACTTCATTTTTGGCTGCTCAATTCTTTGGCGCAATTTACATCCCGGGGTTAATTAAGCGTTGTTATTCAGCTGTGGTGATCCCAAGAAACCATCATTTTCAATGCCAAAATATATACATTTTTCCTGTAGCATAATTCACAAGCGAAGGTTAATTACAATTTTATCTCTTGTTGTGTAGCGTAAAAAACACGCCATTGTAACATGCCCTGCATGGCGCACATGTTCAATCTGGTTGTGAAAAGGTTCCTGGAGTCTTCCACCGATCTTCAGAACATTCTGAAAATGGCCAGGAAACTGTGCATGCACTTTATCCATTCGTACAAAGCCAGGAACACCCTCCTCGAGTTGCAGCGGCAGAACGGCCTCCCCCAACACACTCTGATATGCGATGTTTCCCCCCGTTGGAATTCCAGCCTGCACATGTTGGACCGACTGTATGAACAGAGAAAGGCCATTAACGATTTTTTTGATGATCCAGGCAGACAGAAGTACTCCCCTGTGTAACTTTGATGTCAGCCAGTGGCAGCTCATGCGTGACACCTGCCGTTTGTTGAGGCCATTCGAGGAGGCGACGTTATTTGTCAGTCGCCAGGACTACGGGATGAATAACGTCATTCCACTGCTTCATGTCCTGGAACAGATGCTGAAAAATCTGTCTGGGCAGGGGACTGGAGACGTGGCGACTACATCTCGCGGCCACATGAGTCCGGTGGGGACTGAAATGGAGGAGGAGGAGGAGGAGGAGGACATTGGAGCAGAAGCATTGTCTGGTGAAATGAGTGGATTTTCTACCCAGGTGACAAGAGAGGAGGAGCAGGAGCAGCTGGAGGAGCTAGATGGAGATGAGGAAGACGAGGCAGATGACCCGCAAGCACCGTGGCAGTATACAGTGGAGATGGAGGCAGGGAGCCCCTCGGAGTCACTTGTGCAGATGGCCCGCAGCATGCTGATTTGCCTGGCTAGTGACAGCCGAATAGTCAGCATCCAGCAGAGGGATGACTTCTGGCTCTCCACCCTATTGGACCCTCGCTACCGGTCCAAAATGGGAGCCTTTTTCCCAGCTATTGAGAGGGAGGACAAACTCAAATACTATAGGGAAATCCTCCGTAATCAGTTGGCCGCTGCCCATGTGCGGCATCGTCCCTCCTCTGACAGGTCTGACCGGGGGGTTCTTCAGCGCTCACGTACTACTGCCGCGGCTGCCGGGGGAAGGTGGGGGGTCGGAGCAGTACCAGCTCCATCAGCAGCAACCTAAGTCTGGAGTCACTGATGAGCAGCTTCCTTCACCCGCCTAGTGAGGAGGGCAGTCGCCAGCAGCAGCAGCAGGACCTGGAGCAGACCCTGAACCAACAGGTGGACTACTTGGACAGCACTCTGCCACCCCAGTTAGAAGATCCGCTGGACTACTGGGCAGCCAAACTGGATGTGTGGCCGCAACTTGCCGAGTTTGCAGTGGAGAAGCTGTCCTGCCCGGCCAGTAGTGTGGCATCAGAGCGGGTGTTCAGTGCGGCGGGGGCCATCGTTACCCCAAGGAGAACCCGCTTGTCCACAGGAAATGTGGAACGACTGACCTTTGTCAAGATGAATCAGGCGTGGATCGGCCAGGATTTCCACACACCAATGCCTTAGGCGTCAGACTACATCAGCCATGATGCCTCACCCAAACTGTGAGAAATGAGTCTGGGTTCAAACTACCTGCCTCAGCCACTATTCTGATGCCGCCACCCACCTGATGCCACACATCTGCTGACAGTTTCTCCATCTGCCACCAACCATCTTTACCAGGGACTGGTATTGCCACCCACCTCCACACTCTGTCATTGTGCCACTGTCTGACCTCATGCTGTTGCTCCTGCCGCCGTCACCTCCACTCTCTGTCATTGTGCCACTCTGTGGCCTATTCCTGTTTTTGCCACCTCCAGAATGTCATTGTGCCACTGTCTGACCTCATGCTGCTGCTGTGGCTGCTGCCGTGACCTACACACTCTGTCATTGTGCCACTGTCTGACCTCATGCTGCTGCTCTGGCTGCTGCCGTGACCTACACACTGTGTCATTGTGCCACTGTCTGACCTCATGCTGCTGCTGTGGCTGCTGCCGTGACCTACACACTGTGTCATTGTCCCACTCTGTGCCTACTCCTGTTTTGCCACCTCCAGAATGTCATTGTGCCACTGTCTGACCTCATGCTGCTGCTGTGGCTGCTGCCGTGACCTACACACTCTGTCATTGTGCCACTGTCTGACCTCATGCTGCTGCTGTGGCTGCTGCCATGACCTACACACTGTGTCATTGTCCCACTCTGTGGCCTACTCCTGTTTTTGCCACCTCCAGAATGTCATTGTGCCACTGTCTGACCTCATGCTGCTGCTGTGGCTGCTGCCGTGACCTACACACTGTGTCATTGTGCCACTGTCTGACCTCATGCTGCTGCTGTGGCTGCTGCCGTGACCTCCACACTGTGTCATTGTCCCACTCTGTGGCCTCACTCTGTGGCCTACTCCTGTTTTTGCCACCTCCAGAATGTCATTGTGCCACTCTCTGACCTCATGCTGCTGTGGCTGCCGCCGTCACCTCCACACTCTGTCACTGATGTTGCCACCTGAGCCCTCAGCTTGTTTTTTTCCAGCTGTCGCTCGCATGACTTTATCAGGCTACATTCCCCCTTCAGTTTTTTGGTCAGTTTTGCCCTCTTAAGTGCCATGGGAATTTTATAGTGAAGCGATTCTAAGAGCGGCAGCAGTCATGTGCGTGTCATACTAAAACACAACATTTTATGAAGACCAGACCAAGCTCCCTCTGCATATTTAAACATGGTACAACGTTCTACAGCATCCTGCAGGCTCTGTGCAGCCTGGAAATAGCTGTTTTTTAACGTGATTCGTGCCGAAGTAATTCGGAACGAAGTTATTTTTTGCCGAGAAATTCGGCGAAGTGAACGAAACGAATTTCGGGAAATTCGCCCATTTCTAGTTGGAATCATTGATAAAAAATTATTTTTTTTAGATAAAAACCAAGTGTGAGTCAATATTTATCCCCAACACAGTTGCATTTGTGTTTTGTGCTTTGACATATGCCAACAACATTTGAATCAATATGATGACAAAAGTGATGCCTTCTTGAAATCATCACTGGTGACGAAACATGGGTCCATCATTATGAGCCGTAGTGTAGGCAACAGAAACATCCACTTTCGCCTAAAAGGTAATATTTCAATAGCCATCCATTAGCAGGAAAATTGATGCTTAGGTTTTATGGGACTCATAATGCCTAGTACCCCTTATGTGGAGATGCTGAAGCCTGCAATTTAAAGCAATTGCCAAGGACAAGTGTTGAAAAGCATTGGGTTGTATGACAATGCCCATCCATATACTGCTGCCCGTACTGTTGAAACCCTTTAGAAACTCAGGATTGCAGTATTGTCCTACCCTCCATGTAGTCCCAATTTCATTCTTTTAAATTAAAGGGGATGTATCGCTTCATCAGTTCGGCTGTTTTCTTGAAGCTTGATTCTCTCAGTTCCTGAAATCCACGGGCGTTTTTTCCCCTCCCAGCTGGGTGTTTCTCAACTGAAGGGCGATGACATCATCCCTCACTGTTTATGCTTGCTCCCGAGTCAGTGTGTTCCCCCCCCTCTCTGAGTCCACATTTCCCTGTCCTCTCCCTATGCAGTCTTATTTTGTAAGAGCTGTTTACATACCACAGGCCTGTATTCCGTCTAGACAGTCTTCCATGAACTCAGAGCACTGATCTCTTCTCCTCTCACAGCTGGAGGTTTGTTACAGTTGAATCCAGTCTTCTATGAACTCCTCCAGAGCACAGATCCGTCTCCCTTCTATGTTTACACAAGGCACCGAGGCACAATTTTGCTGTTTTCTGATTGTAGAAACAGCTGCAGTGTCAATGAGGAGCTAGTAGCTGTATAGTGTGAAATTGTTGCCGGCCCCTTACACCCAGGAGCATTAGGCACAATTCTGCTGTTTTCAGATTGTAGAAGCAGCTGCAGTGTCACTGAGGAGCTGGTGGCTGTATAGAGTGAAATTGCTGCCGGCCCCTTATTCGGAGTGAGAGAAGCAGGAATGCACACTCCCGTGAATACAACCGGGGGCCAGACAGAATGTAAATTAGCAGAGTCGTCAGCCAATGAAATGAAAGGAGCTGGAATTCGACTGGCACTGGGGAACAGTGTTTACAGAAAACAAGACAGCTTTGCTAATGACATCCAATTGCAAAGTTGCTTGTTTTCACTTATTCTGAAGACCATTTAATGAAATGATACAACCCCTTTAACACCTGTTTGGTCCACTCAAAGAGACAGTAAGGGTTAGTGGATAAACCCTTGACCAAAAACTGAGGACATAAAGAAGCTTTTTCAACAATGGAAGAAGTGCATTAAAAAGGGACTATGTTGAAAAATTATGTTTTTATTAGATTTCCATTTTTAATTGCACTAAAGTTTACAGCTTATTTTAGAAAATTATTGACTCACCCTCGTACATTTTACCTGATATGCACAATTGGCACCCATGTCAGATGCATATGTGCAGGATGTCTAATGCTGATAAATATGGATTTGTAGAAGTTTGCACTGGTATATTGGAGTCCTGAAGTAAACAAAGCATATTTGGTCACATTCATTATGGCAATTTTCACCAAAAATAGAGGTATACACCAAATTCATTATGCATTTTAGACCGTTTCAGCTCATTTCTCATTCGGCTGTGGCCGGTTCTATACATTCCCCACATGCACGTCCGTGACATATATGATTAAGGTCACTATGATCGAAAAGTTAACCGTCTGTCACCAGAAATGATTCACTTGACTGGAGCTTGGATATCATGGAAATAAATGAAATTGCATCAAAAAAATCTCTTGGAGTGTTGTTGATAATTGTCATACTATTGACTTGTAATTTAGTCAACTGGCACCCATTACTTCTAATTCATTCAAGAGTGCCACTCCTATATACGTATTGGTCTTTAGACAGTTTCTAGACACTTTGGTGCCTTGTCTGACAAAAGGGGCATGATCTCGGTGAAAGGGAGTTTGAGTTCACAGGAAAGGTGTGTGGCTTAATGTACGACGCCATGCGCCAAAATGTTGGTGGAACTAGTAGCATAAAGTAAGCCAACTAATAGAAGGCATAAACATAGACTAGGCAGTTTAATCATTTACCAGATTTGTCAATACTAATAATAAATGTGGCACATTTTAAGACGGTCTAGTTTACACTGTTTATGAATTAGACCATATTGATAAATCTGTCCCATTGCGTTCTGGTTCATCACTTGACTCTTTGGGCTTACTGTCTGGAATAAGATGTACTAGCAGCCCTCTAGACCCCTTCAGGAAGAAGCTGCAAACGATGCACTGAAGGCCATAGATATAGGCAACTAAGGCTATGTTCACACGGCGTAATTGCAGGGCGTACAGTACACCCCGCAATTCTGCCGGGTGTTCGGGAGTCGCGCTAATTCGTATTATTATTTATTTTAGAGCGCCATTGATTCCAGGGCGCTGTACATTCAAGGGGAGTTACATACATAACAAATGTTGAACAAATACAATGGTGACGAAAAATGACTAGTAACTGACACAGAGAGGAAAGAGGACCCTGCCCGCGAGGGCTTACAATCTACAAGGAAGGAGGGGAGAGACAGAAGGTGTGGGGCGGACATGTTTGTGGGCCGGTGTACTGGTGGTGGGGTTAGTGTAGGTTATAAGCTATCCTGAAGAGATGGGTTTTCAGGTTGCTTTTGAAACTGGTGAAAGTTGGGGAGAGTCTTATGTTTTGGATTAAGGAGTTCCAGAGAATGGGTGAAGCACAAGTGAAGTCTTGGAGACGGTTATGTGAGGAGCTGCTGAGTGGGGAACAGAGGAGAAGGTCCTGTGAGGAGCGGAGATTGCATGAGGGGGGGTATCTGGAGATTAGAGCAGAGATGTATGGAGGAGAGAAATTGTGGAGAGCTTTGTAGGTCATGGTTAGTAACTTGAATTGAATTCACTGGGCAATGGGTAACCAGTGAAGGGATTGACAGAGGGGAGAGGCAGAGGAGTACCGGGGAGAGAGGTGGATAAGCCGGGTAGCAGAGTTGAGGATGGTTTGAAGGGGAGCGAGAGTGCTGGATGGGAGGGCACAGAGAACGGTGTTACAGTAATCTAGACGAGAGATGACAAGGGCATGGACTAGCATTTTTGTAGTGTCAAAGTTGAGGAATGGGCGGATGCGTGAAATATTTTTCAGGTGGAGGCAGCAGGCAGAGGTGAGGGTTTGGATGTGTAGTTTGAAGGATAGAGAGGAGTCAAAGGTTATCCAAGGCAGCGGACTTGTGGAGCTGGTGAGAGAGTGAAGCCATTAACAGTGATAGAGAGATCAAGTGGAGGGATGGAGTGGGACAGTGGAAAGATGATGAATTCGGTTTTATCCACATTTAGTTTTAGGAGATGGGAGGAGAAGAAGGAGGATATGGACAATAGACAGTCTGGGATCCGGGAGAGAAGAGAGTTAATATATCAGGACCGGAGAAATAAAGCTGGGTTTCGTCCGCATACAGGTGGTATTGAAAGCCGTGTGAGGCTATGAGCTGACCCAGGCCAAGAGTGTAGATCGAGAAGAGTAGTGGGCCCATGACTGACCCCTGGGGGACACCAACAGAGAGCGGGTGAGAGGAGGAGGTGGTGCAAGAGTGAAGGAAACTGAATGTCTGTTCAGAGAGGTATAAGGAGATCCAGGAGAGGGCCAAGTCTGTGATGCCGAGGGAGGAGAGAATTTGTAGCAGGATGGAGTGGTCGACAGTATCAAAGGCAGAGGACAGGTCTAAGAGGAGAAGCACTGAATAGTGGCGTGAGGCTTTAGCAGTTACTAGGTCATTGGTGACCTTGGTTAGGGCAGTTTCAGTGGAGTGGTGGGGTCGGAAGCCAGATTGGAGTAGGTCAAGGAGAGAGTTGGAGGAGAGGTGGGAGGACAGTTGAAGATAGACATGCTGTTCCACGAGTTTGGATGCAAAAGGAAACAGTGAGATGGGACGATAGTTGGACAGTGAGGAGGGGTCGAGAGATGGTTTCTTAAGGATGGGTGTGATGGTCGCATGTTTAAATGAGGAAGGGAAGATGCCAGAGGTTAATGATAGATTTAAAAGGTGAGTGAGGGCTGGGAAGATAACAGTGCTGAGGTCTGGGATGAGGTAGGATGGCAGTGGGTCAGGTTACAGGTAGCGAGGTTGGATTTGGACACTAGAGAGGAAAGGTTATCATGACTAACAGTGGGAAAGCAGGTTATGGAAGTGTTCACTGGGGACTGTGTCAGGGTAAGGCTGAGTGGTGGCGATGGTGGAGGTATAGAGGTGGGCAGTGGGGACTGTGGGGTGAAGCTTTCTCTGATGAGGTTGATCTTATTTAAGAAATGAGTGGTGAAATCGTCCACTTAAACGAGAGATGGGGAAGGAGGTGCTGGGGGACGAAGGCGAGAGTTGACGGTGTTGCATAAATGTCTGGTGTTGTGAGACAGAGAGGATATGAAGTAGGTGAAGTAATCCTGTTTAGCGGTGGTGAGTGCAGACTTAATTGTGTGGAGTGATTGTATGAGGCAAAGTCGGTGGTGGAGCGGGTTTTCTTCCAGAGGCATTCAGCAATTCTGGAAGCTCGCCTCAGCTGTTTGGTGGAGTCTGTGTGCCAGGGTTGTCTGTTGATTTTGCGGGTTCTGTTGTGTGTGAGAGGAGCGACTGAGTCGAGTGTGGAGGAGATTGTGTGGTTGTAGAAAGCAGTGGCTGCGTCTGGGTTGTAAAGTGAGGATATGGTAGAAAGAGGTGCAAGAGAGTCAGAGATTGTGTGAGGGTTAAGGTTCTGTAGGTTTCTGTGGGGGTGTACTAGATGTGAGACAGGAGGAGCAGGTGGAGTGAAGACGGTGGAGAAGGTAAGCAGGTTGTGTTCAGATATGGGGTGAGGGGAGTTTGAGATCTCAGATAGGGGGCAGAGGTGGGTGAAGATGAGGTCCAGTGTGGCTCCAGAGGTCCACTGTGAGAGGCCAAAGGAAGAGCAGAGTGAAAGGAGTTTGTTGGCAGCAGAGAGGTGTGCATCAATTGGGATGTTAAAATCTCCCATGACAATAGTGGGGATGTCAGTGGAAAGAAAGGGGAGAAGCCAGGAAGAAAAGTGGTCAAGGAAGGTAGTGGCAGGGACTTGTGGGTGCGGTAGACAACAGCCACTTGGAGGGGGAGTAGATGCGGACAGAGTGCACCTCAAAGGAGGGGAGGGTAAGGGAAGGTAGAGGTGGAATGGGGACAAAGGAGCAGGTGTCAGACAGGAGAAGACCAACACCTCCTTCATGCTTGTTAGCGGGGCAGGGAGTATGGGACAGTTGGAGACCACCAAAGGAGAGAGCAGCAGGGGAGACTGTGTCAGAGGGTGTCAGCCAGGTTTCTGTTAGACCAAGGAAGAGTACATTGTGTGAGATGAATAGGTCATGTATGTAGGAGAGTTTGTTACATACAGACCGTGCATTCCAGAGAGCTCCAAGGAGAGGGATAGGGGGAGCAGGGATCAAGGTAATGTGTTTTAGGTTGAAGAGGTTAACAGAGTTTGTAGGGGTAAATCTGTTAGGAAAGCTAGAGACAATAGTGGGAATGTGCTGGGGAGGCCCTGGGTTAGGAGATATGTCCCCAGCAGCCAGGAGCAGCAGAGAGAGAGTGAGCAGGTGGGAGTAGGATGGACGGTGGTTTGCTTACGTCTGTTTGGTGCGGAAGGCATTGATAGTGGGGAAGAGGTTGGTGGCAGCAGACAGATGAGAGGGAAGAATGCATGGAGAGATATAGAACTCATTGCCCAGCAAAGGGGTGTTGGGATAGGAAATTAGTTTCAGGAAAATGGAGGTTGAGATAATGGAGGGAACGAAAAGCATGGTGTGAGATAGGTTAGCAAGCTATTAGTGGACAAGAATAGGAGTAGTTGTTACCTTGCAATTCTTGTTCAACCCTGGTTTAAGTTTGGTTTTAAGTCATCCACACTTAGAATGGCCACATTTTGAGTAAGGCCACAGCGACCATGTCATGAGCGACCACTAAGCATGGATTTATACAGACTGAGGTCCAGATCAGACAATCAGAAGTGAACAAGAAATGGGAGGGATCGACTCAGTTAATTAGCAAAGTGAGGCAAAGTAGGAAATCAGATGACAAGGTGAACTACACTGGCTCCATACACACAGCAGGGGATGGGGTAGGGGAGGTGACAATGTGATGATAACAAATTATAAGATGCACATCAAAGGAACACACAGTGATTGCCAGATGGGAGTTGTAGGTCAGTAGATACATACACAGCATTGAAGACACACAGTAATTGCCAGATGAGAGTTGTAGGTCAGTAGATACATACACAGCATTGAGGACACACAGTAATTGCCAGATGAGCTAATACGCGCGTACTCCCGCGATGCAGGGGGGGGGGGCAGCCGTCGACCCCATACACATTCATTATTCACGTCCGGGGAGAGAAGGCATAATCCATAGTTCTCTATGAGAACTGTGGATTACCGTAATTTCGGCGTGCATCTCACTCGTATTAGAGCGCAAATACGATGCGAAATGCACGCCGAAATTTGACCATGTGAACATACCCTTACTACAGAACTCATGACGAAGGAAGCCACAATGAGATTGCCCCATACACCTTATCCAGTAGGGTGAACAAGTGTAAGGTTTCCTTTCCAAGGAAACCTCCACAAGTAAGGGAAGTCCAAAGGCCACAAGGTTTGTTCTGCAAAAAATAGAAGAATCAACAAAAACCCAACTGGACCCCATTTTGTTCTAGCTGTGGACCACTTTCTCCTAAGTTGGTCCTGCCTGCTGTTGTCGCTCTCTCTCTCTCTATATCTCTCTATCGCTCTCTTTCTTTCTATTAGTAAATTGAGAAACTAAAGGGTTTGTGTAAAGAAAAGTGCGCTTTTTTCATACAATCAGCGTAACCGATGTCCATGGGCTATGCCAGAAACCCAATGCAGGTGAATGGGGCTGAGCAATACTAGACACAAGTTATTGATGAGCGTGGAGCTGTTTCTAAAAAAAAATCAATTATATTGTTCTTTTTATTAACATCCTGTCGCTCCAGTATTTGAATATTTTAGATTTTTTACTATTAGCTGTGATATGTTATATATGATAGAAGTCTGTCTTGAATGAAGCAGATATTCTTCTCCCAATGATCCAGATGTACTTCACAATTAAAACTGGCACGGTTTTTGAGTTGGAAGACGGGCCAAGTTATCATTTTTGGGACACTATAATGCTTCCATTAAAATAACACCTGAATAAAACATAGAGCTTAAATTTAGTCATAGTATCCTATACCTCTTATTGTTCACTAGGTTAATTTTGAGCAGTGAAGTGATAATTGATGTAATTATATGTTGTTTGTTGATTCAAACAATTCAATAAATTGCTGACCATATCCACCGAAATATTTCTGCAGGAGCACTAATCATCTTTTATGTTTGATCACTCTAACAAAGGTTAAAAAAACCTCTTTTAATGAGGATCGTTAATAGATGGTATCAAAATGAACAGATGGCGACGCTCACGACAAATCCAGTTTTATCATGTTTTGTACTGTAATTAATAGGTCTATGTAAAAGTCCCAGGAGAGATGTTCAGCCAGGATGAAGATAGTGACACCCCTTCTGTGCCAGAATATCATTATACATTTCTCTATTGCTTCATAGGTATTTTGTAATAATTACATGTTATCTGTGTGGCTGTTACTTTTACTCAAGCTTTTGGTCCTACTGGTGACATATACCTGCTATGGTGCTTTTCAGGATGGTTAAGTAGAATTTACCTCTGAAATAAAAAGTTATTTAGTTTTATTTAATTAAGCAATTTCTTCATAATTTATGTAGAAGGGTTATGAGAATTAGTTACCTACTATTAATAAGCTACTATGACAAGATCTGCAGAATCGCCTATTAGAAAAGGAGACTGCACACTGCAGAAACAATGAGAGGTAAGTAGCTGCAGAATCTAGCTCTGTATTCATTAAAAGGTCTAATCTTGGATCTGTGCTTATTAAGGGGTTTAGTCTGGGGTTAGTATTCTTGATTCCCTACCTGACAGCTGGTCAGGTGAATCATCTTTTTTCTCCCCACCTTACTTCTTTATTGTTCCATCTACGTATACATATGAGGGTATTCTGTGTAAGGTTTTTGTTATGTTTTAGTACTTTTAAAAAAATAAACATTCTCTATGTCTTAAATTTGTGCTACAGCTCCATTTTCTAAGATCAATAACTTTTTTTTCTACCTATAAACCTGAGTGATGGCGCATTTTTTGCAGGGTGAAATATAGTTTGTATTCGTACCACTTTGAGATACATGCAATTCTTTGAACACTTTTTATTCAATTTTTTGGGGACATGAAATGACAACAAAAAGATGCAATTTTGCCATTCTGATTTTTTTTTCTTCTACGGTGTTCAGCATACGGGATAAATTATGATATATTTTAACAAATTGGACTTTTGTAGATGCACCAATACCAGTTATGTTTAACTGTTTTTATTTGGAAAATGGCAGAATGGGGGTGATTTGATGTATTTTTAAAACTTTTAATTTTTACATTGGTACTTGTAGTCCCCTTAGCGTACTTGACCACATGGGGGCTTGATCGCTTGTATACTCTTCTGCAGTATATAGCTTCCAGCTGCCATGGTAACTGTCTGGCACCCTCTGCTTTTGTCACAAGTTGGCGACTGGAAGCAGGACTGGTGCACTTCAACATTCCTCATTCATTTACACTCTGCCATAGCCACAGCGTCTACAGAGTTAAATGGCAGGGATAAGTCCTCACTCTGATCCCTGCTGTTAGTAGTGACAGTCCACATGTCCATTATCATTAAGAGGTTAAGAGGTCTAGTTTGGGGTCTGTATTAATTTGGGAGTCTAGCCTGGGTCTCTATTCATTAAGAGGTCTAGTCTGAGGTCTGTATTTATTTAGGGGCCTAGTCTGGGGTCAGTATTCATTAAGAGGTCTAGTCTGGGTTCTGTATTCATTGAGAGGTCTAGTCTGGGGTCTGTATTCATTGAAAGGTCTAGTCTGGGGTCTGTATTTATTGAGGGATCTAGTCTGGGGTCTGTATTCATTGAGAGGTCTAATCTGTGGTCTGTGTTCATTAAGAGGTATAGTCTGGGGTCTGTAATCATTGAGAGGTCTAGTATGGGGTCAGTATTCATTAAGAGGTCTAGTCTGGGGTCTTTATTCATTGAGAGGTCTAGTCTGGGGTCTGTACTCATTAAGAGGTATAGTCTGGGGTCTGTATTTATTTAGGGGTCTAGTCTGGGGTCAGTATTCATTAAAAGGTAAAGTCTGGGGTCTGCATTTATTAAGGTGTCTAGTCTGGAGTCAGTATTCATTCAGAGGTCTAAAACGGGGTCCGTATTCAGTAAGAGGTATAGTCAGGGGTCTGTATTTACATACTTCCCATACTTTTTCAAGGGTCAAAAACGGACATTTGTGATTCATTGCGTGAAAATCTATTTTTTTCACCATGAATAGTGTTTCATTTGCACAAAAATCATCTGTACAAATATTTCTAAGGTCCACATTGAATGAAATCATGAATTAATCTACAGGCTGTTGTCTAATAAGCAATTGTGAATCAGACCAACGATTTCTAAAGCAAAACAGTACAGTACATATATTAATGGAAATTCATTTATCAGGTCAAAAAGAGGGGGTTTTCAGGAGCAAAGAAGGACAGGGGGATTTGGCCCTAAATGATGGACTGTCCCGTCTAAAGAGGAACACTTGGTAGGTATTTATTTATTTATTTATTTATTTACTTTGAGGTCTGGTGTGGGATTTCTATTTATTTTAGGTCTAATCTGGGGGCATAATTTATTTTAGGGTCTAGTCAGGGGTCCCTTTTTTGTTTTGGAGTCTAGTCTGATGTCTGAATACATTTATTTTGGATGGTTGGTGAAGGGGTCATATGCACTACTTAGAACATCAGTCTTCTTAATCTCCTTATATCACTGCTACAGAGGCAGTATGTGATGGCATCCACATATGAGTTGGTTATCCATCATTATAAAGTGGACAAGTATGAGTTATTACAAAAGGTTACAATAAGACTGGTATTCGGTACACTGGATTGATTGAAATGCCTACAACTTAAACAAAACGCTTGCTTTATCTTAAACAATACTCTACTAGTTTAAAAAATTCTTTTGATATGTTGACATAAAGAAGTAGCTTTACTAACTTTTCATATATGATGAAGAAACAGATCCAACAAGACTGGCTGCAACATATATTAAGGAACTCTTTACTATAAACCAGACTAGAGAGGAATAGCTACATTAGTTACGTCATAAAAATGTAACTTTATTGTTTAAGTAAACCTTTGCTCCCATTTGTTGCAGAAACCACAAATTGGTAGTAGGTGGATGGATATTGTCTTTTTAGATAATTCATTAAAATTTCTATAATTTGATTTATTGTTAGCGACTAAACATTTCTAATGTTTGACTGGTTTTAATATTTAAGGGGATGACCCCATATTTTTGTGTTTTTTACCAAAAAGAGGAGATCCATGGATTATACTCCTAGTGACCGATAGGACCATTCAAGTGTCCATGTCCTCTGTCTCTCCCACCTGTAAAGTTCTCCTCCCATCGGGGAACTAATGTTTATCAAATAATTTGAAATCCACAGCTAAGCCTCATGCTTTGTGCTTTTAGACAGCTAACCTAAAGTCCTGCAGTGACACTCGGTGACCTGGAAATCCTATTGCATCTGTTTACTTTTGCACAACAAAAACGCTTAAAAAAATATTTGTTTTTGTGTCACCACATCTCAAGGGCCATAACCTTTTTATTTTCTTTATTTTTGTCTCAATGTAGAGATATGTGAGCTTTTTTTTATTTTGCAGGATGAGATACATACATTTAAAATATACATTAAAAATATTAACATTATCAAGTCATTAAGATCACAGTGATATATATGTATACCTTATATATGTATCTATGTATTTTGAACTCCTTTAAAATAAAAACCCTTTATATTTAAAAAAAACACTACACAAATATTTTATATGTATAATCAGTAAACAAACACATTATTAGCCTGACAGTGAAAAACTGACATGTATTTTATGATGCATATGACTAGGGCAGGCCTGGGAACCAGTGTTAGGGGCTCAGCTCTCAGAGCAACTCATCAGCTGCCCCACATAACAGGGTACATTTATTTTGCCACAAATTCTGACGTACATGCTTCACACTAAGTTTATTATATGTTTCAGACAGTTTATAGACACTTCATCTGACTAAAGGGACATGGCCTTAATAAAAAGGGCATGACTTCAATGAAAAGGGCTATGATTTAGTGTGCAGCACCGAGTGCCAAAAAATGATTAGTAAACTTAGACTAGACAGTTTAAACATGCCACACATTTTCTTAGGTTTTGCCCGTTAAACTTGCATAGACTTAAACAAAACCATGACAAATGTATGCGTTTTTTGGAAGTTTTGCCTGCGTCTAACAAGCACACAAAAACTGTAATAAAAATGTGGGGAAACGGCAACATGTGAACCCACCCTTAGTGCAAATCAAGTGATAGACTTCTAGGTGGAAACTAGCCCAGTGATAAGACAAACATACATTTAGGGAATGTGAGATGTATCATTCATGGCCCCCTCTGGACTCAAAGAAATGTAAATTATATCAAGTTTCCTGTTGCTGTGCTGGCAGCAATGGCATAAAATTATACCTGTCCATAAAACACTAAGGTATTTAACCTCCTATCAAACTTACCACCTCCAACCCACCCAATGGACACCATGGAGCATAACTTGATTTGCTATTGTTCCCTTTTTGTTAGAAGGTTATGTATCACACAGAAACACATGATGATCTGCTTGTGATTATAACACGTAGATTAAAATATTAAAGGGATTGTCTCACCATGCTGTTTCACAGAGCCGAAAGCAGCTTTAGATTTATGCACCCTGTGTCTTCCTGGTTAGGCTGTGGGTGGCTCTATAGCAGTGATTAGTATATCAGCTCTCTATTTCCAGCTCTTCTAATTGCACTGACATGAGAGCAGGAGATGTAATTTATGGTGCAGAGAGCTTCAGAGCTCAAAGTAAACAAAAATGTCCCCCATAGGCAGGTATAGGCAGTTTAATGTCCCCCATATGCAAGTATAGGCAATTATAGGCATGTATAGGCAATTATAGGCAGGTATAAGTCCCCCATGGGCAGGTATAGGCAATTATAGGCAGGTATAGGCAATTATAGGCAGCTATATGTCCTCCTTAGGCAGGTATAGGCAATTATAGGCAGGTATATGTCCCCCATAGGCAGGTATAGACAATTATTGGCAGGTATATGTCCCCCATATGCAAGTATAGGCAATTATAGGCAGGTATAGTCAATTATCGGCAGGTATTGGCTGGGTTTGTTAAAAAAAATAAAAAATACCAGTACTCACCTTTCCCAGCTCCTTTGAGGCTCTCCCGGTGATCCATCTTCTGGCACAGATGACATCATGCCGCGCAGACAGTATGATGACATACGCCGCCTGTGTCGGATACTCAAGAAGGCCGCAAGTCTGCTGTGGCCTTCCGGAGTCCTGTTGCAGAGCAAGGAGCACTCACTCTCTGCTCTGCAATACTCTTCATCTGTATATGCTCCCAGGAGTCGCATACAGATGAAGCAATCCCCGCCCGGTGCCCGGGCCATGGCAGCGCCTGGATGCCGACGGGTGACCAGAGAGTCAGCTGTATGCGCTTCGTGGAGTCACATACAGCTGAAAATATCGTCGACAGTGCCCGGGCCATGGCATCGCCTGGACGATGTCGGCTGACTCAGGATTCAGCTATATGTGCTCCCTGAGGAGTTGCATATGGCTGAAGCATCCCTGCCGGTGCCCGGGCCATTGAGGCGCCCAAGCGCCGACAGTAACTTGAGTATAAGCCGAGGACGGATTTGTGAGCACATTTTTTGTGCTGGAAAACTCGGCTTATACTCAAGTATATATGGTATTTGGAGAAAGTCTTGATTTAACATTTCATACATGTTGAAAGCTAATCTTTGTAGTAAGAAAACCCCTTTAAGAAACATTCATAAAAGCATTAAATAAAGAATACAAAATAGTTCTGTTACTCTATTTTATGTTCTTAGATGTGACACTTTAAATAATGTAACATTGCCAGGCTGCATCTACCCAAATACAACAAAAAGTTGGACACGTGTTGCTTTTCAGATGCCAAAAGATTATAACTACATTCCACCCATAATGGGAGGAATAGGTCAAATGAGGAAATAAGAAACATACGGGGAGACAGGCACTTATTCTAAATGGTCTTCCAAAGACTACCAGAATGCTGTCCTGCAGCTGTGCCTACAATTACAGATGCATGATATTGGAAGAGTTCAAAATAACATTCCATAAACTGAGTCTAGTAGAAAAAAATGCAGAGTACACTTATGGGCAATTTTATCCAAACATATCTGTGCTTGAATACCAGATATGCGCTGATGAGCCATAGCATTAAAACCACTTACCTAGTACAGCGGTCCCTTCAGTTACAATGGTCTGAAGATACAATATTTTTAATATACAATGGTCTTTCCTATGACATTGTATCTTAAAACCACACTCACTATATAATATCACAGACAATGCTTATCTGCGGCTCATGTGATTGATGGAAGATCCAACCAAATAGCATTAATGTTTTACCTGTAAAACATCTGTATTAGTGAAGTGTATGCAGTGATTGGTGGTCTAGTGGCGCCTCTCTACAGTACAGTGTGGTACTACATGTCCTGTACTACTCTTTATATGCACCAGGATGAGAAGCCCCTTTAGGCACAAGGTGAGGGCCCAATTCTCTTTTTTTTAGAACATTGTGTCTTAACTACAAGACCCAAAGAAGCTTCTGCCCTCAAAATAGAAAGAGATTTCCAGCTTCCAGCAGCTCTTTCTGGCTAATATATGCAAGGACTTTATATTTATTAGTTATCTGCTTTATTTTCTTTAGCCTTCATTTTTTCCAATTTTAGATTGACAAACTTCAGTCTTTGGATTCAATTACCAGTTTTTCATAAAGTTATGGTTTTAACATACAATATTATTTGGTTCTAGCACAACCATTGTATATTGAGGGAGCACTGTTTGTGTGGGTCTTCCTCCACTGCCTGTAAAACAGCTGTGACCTGTTAAGGCATTAACTCCACAATGTCTATGAATATGTCCTTATCTGGCACCAAGATGTTAGCCATAAGTCATTTAACACTTGTAAGTTACAAGGTGGGGCCTACAGTCATTGGGCTACTTTTTCCAGCACATCCCGGGTATGCTCAATATGATTGAGATTTGGGGAATCTGAAGGACAAGTCAACGCTTTGAACTCTCTGTAATGTTGCTCATAGCATTTATAAAGACTTTTGGCAGTGTGGCAGGACATTGGAACACAGTATATTTGGAACATAGTTGTGGTAGGCATTATAGCTGCCACACGGGTTGTAATTTAACAACCTTCAGAATAGCAAGTCTCTCTAGCTTTATGACAATATAGCTTTATGACCATATAAATATGCTGATAACTAAATGTATTTGTCATTCAGGAGAGTGAGGGAGCTAGGTGATAGTAAGAATGACTCAAGGTCCAATATTTACTGGAGAATTTTTTTTTAATTAAAATGCTCCATAGGGGAATCAACCACACCCTAGCAATAACAGATATCTACTGACACTTTGTCTGCCTCAGGGCTTGGCACTTGAGTATCAGGAAGAAACATTTCACAGTCATTTGCCACCTTCTTTGACAATATTTGTAATTCCTGATTAATTAGCTGATTCGTTAGGCATAGCTTACAGCTAGGGTGTGGAAAATAGGATAAGAATTGGAATATAGGCAATCATAACCTTCTGCTTTAACATTATATACCATGACTCTCTCAGGTCTAGCTTGACACTACTTTGACCTTGCAGTTTTCATATGATTTGATCAGGATAAATTCCAAATAATATTTTTACATTTTTATGTTGCATTTTCTATGATTATAAAATCTGTAAATTTAAAATCCATTCAAATCTATTTAATAAAATGTTAGGTACCGTTGACTGTAAATAGACCCAATCTTGTAAGATTTGTCTCTGAAAATGTATTACCTGCTTCCAGTTCATGTCCTCTAGCTCCCACCTTACAGCAGAAATAAAATAGGATTTGAAAGCCAGTCACTGAGAATAGATGGCGTGCAATATGTTTTCAGTGAACTGTGTTTTTGTGGATAAATGACAGAAGCCACACGTAACTGTGAAGGTAATAATCTCGATGAACTTGCAGGTCAGAGTTTGAAATTACACATTGACTTTGTGGAATAGTTTTTGCTTTCTGGATGTTTAGTTATTTTGGGGCCAATTTATAGTGTCTGTGTGCATTCGATTCTATAAAGGAGATTACACTGTTTATGTGTATTATTTAAAGACTGCCTGGGGCACCCGAATCACCTTTCAATCTTCTTAATATAATGCATTGCTTTAGAGCTCTTTGGTGGTTATGAATGATAATATTGTCCTTATCTGTCATATTTGTGGGAACTTTTAATATCCTCAAATACAGACATAATAAATTGCCAAAAAAAGCTAATTGGTAAAATATACACTGATCAGTCATACCATTAAAACCTAGGTGGAGTGAATAACATTGATGATATGTCATTCCAGTGGTACCAGTGGGGTGGGATATATTAGCCAGCAAGTGAATAGTTGGTTCTTGAAGTTGATGTGTTGACAGAAAAATGGTCAAAGGTAAGGATTAGTGTTGAGCGATAAAAATCGAAAAAATTTGAAATCGGGCAGATTTTCACTAAAATCTTGGTTCTGCGATGAAGAGATTATTTTTCTTAAAATCTCATCAATAATTGAAAACGCAGATTCCAATCGCGCCATATTCGGCGCTTCCTGTAATTTTAGCGGCCAGCCAATCAGCTCAGAGCACGGGGCGGGGGGAGGGATGAAGAACGTCACCAGTGGGGTGTGTAGGGATCTCATTGGCTGCTGAAATCACATGACCTCGTTTTATCTATGTCACTGCCCTTCCTGATAGGCGCCATTAGCTTCTATACAGCCAACAGAATGGATAGCTGTCTCTCTGCTGAGCTTTTTTAAAAGCTAGTAGAGAGTGTTTGCCAGCGTTTTTACAACTGAAAAGGATCCTTGATAGATTAGTTAGCTTAGGGTACAGCAAGATTACAGAATTTTAGAGATTTGGAAACAGCTCCAGTGCTCTGAACAGCATAGCTGCGGGGGAGGGAGGGGATACCTGCTTCGGGGGTGCAGATCCTGCATCAGACATATTTGTCCTCTCAAGCCACTGTGAAATAGCACCAAATGTTATTTCTACATAACCAGCATCCACCACAGTCTGAGTTCAGGGTGTTCCTTTCTTGTGTGGTGCACGTATGCATCTATATTACTCATATTTCTCATCTCAAACAATGGTGAAATAGCACTCAATTTTATTTCTGCGTTACTAGCGGCCACCACATTTCTTCTTTACAATTTTTACAAGTGTCCGAGAGGTCATTCAAATTTTTGGGGTCTGTGTGCTGTAAGCAAACAGTTATGATCCAGATCCTATTGTAAAAAATGTTGTTTCTTACAGCCATTTCTTCTTCACCATTTTTAAAAGTGTCAGAGAGAACATTTGTAAAATTTATGGGGTCCGTGTGCTGTAAACAAACAGCTATAATACAGGTCCTATTGTAAAAAAATGTGGTTTCCAACAGGCAATTCTTCTGCACAATGTTTACAAGTGTCAGAAAGGTCATCATTTTTCAAGCTTTTGGGGTCAGATTCCTGTAAAAAAAACAGCTATAATCCAGGTCCTATTCCCAAAAATGTTTTTTAAAAAAAGGTCATTTTTGCTGGTTTTGGGTGTCAATCACCTGGAAAAGACTGCGATATTCAAGGTTCTATTCAAATAAATCTTGTTTCAAATACTAATTTCTTCCTGATAATTTTACTCTCTGTGTCCATAAGGGCATTTCTGCTGGTTTTGGGGTCAGGCAAATGTGAATGAGGTGCCAGGGGTGCAAATTGGGCAGTATTCCTCTAAGGGGCCCTAATCAAAAAGGGGCCCAGTGATATGTTAAAAATAGGAAGTAGTAATGGGTGGGGGCCCATTTGATTTAGTTGCATGTGGCATAAAAAGGTTAATAGTTGACTGACGGCAGCCCTGGCTCTCACCGCACCCACTCTAACTAGGGCCCTGCCAGCTGAACCTCCGCGTTCCCTGTTGGGATATTCTTGCTGCCACCACATATATGACAAGTTGTTGATCATTGGTGCAAAAAAGTGATAGGGGTCTCCTGCCAGTTACCATATGCCGTTTCCAATACCGGTGTCTTGTTTTGTGTCAAAGGGACCACGTAGCAGCTGTTACCACTGTACCTGCTGTGGCTACGCCGTCCTCATCTTTTCAGTTAGCCATTGATTGGAATAGATTATTTTACCATATGAATTTTTTTCTGTGACTCTTGTTGCCTAATTGTCTTGACTAAGATGCAGCACGTATCCAGTTTACTGTTATGGATGTTAATTCCAGCTTCACCTCACCTGTTTGGGTGTAAAAACGAAGCTGTTCCTCTCCCATAGACTTTAATGGGAATCGGAGATTATTCGCAATTGAGGTTCGAACATCGGCGAGATGATTCCACAAAATCTGGAATCGACTCAAAGCAGATTATTGGCCGAATCGCTCATCACTAGTAAGGTTCTAAGTAACTTTTTCAAGGGCAGAATGGTGATGGCTAGATAACTGGGTCACAGCATCTCCAAAATGGCAGATCCTATAGGGTGTTCCTGGTGTGCAGGGGCTAGTACCTACCAAGGCTGTAGTTGTTAACTATGACAACACTATGGAGCCTGTTTAACAAAGCAGGCTGGAAAGATTCAACAGGAAAACATATAAGGCCACATGTATGAAAACTGTCTAGGTCTAAGACTTTCTTTGTTGCCCATAGCAACCAATCAAAGCGCCCCTTTAATTTCATATAGAGCTCTGTAAAAATAAAGCGGGAGCTCTGATTGGTTGCTTTTGGCAACAAAGAGAGTCTTAGACCTAGACAGTTTTTATACATGTCCCCATAATTACTTAATTATTTAGAAATTGGAAGATTTTTTTGCTACAATTAGAACTATTCATTTTTTTTAGAAAAATCCACAGGGTTAATTTTGGCCATAAAATAAATGTAATAGAGACAATAACAAGAATTATTTTAAAAACTGTGCAATAAATGTTCCAACCAGAAGTGGTCATTTAAACTTTCTGTGTGTCTATCTGTCTAGCTATCTATCTTTACTAAATATACCTGGCCCTTGGAAAATAAAATCCTTATTTACATTGCTAGAACATTGTCTAGTGGAGGAAAAATGTGACATGGACTTAATAGCCTTAGAAGCTATAATATAAAAACCGTTTGATGAGGGTGAATGCAGGAATGAGAAGAATCTTCTACTCCTAAACATTACACATTGGGCTTGGTTTTCACTATATCTTAATGATTTAGGTGTCTTTTTGATGTGCACATTGTATTGATTATTCTGCCGCGCTAACGTTTTGCCGAATCAGCATGGGGAAAATCTCTGTTGACTTATGGACACAAGGGTTGCCTAAGGAAACACTGGACCAACTCAGCACTAAGCAAGTCTCCTCTAACATAATCTCTTGGTACAGAAACTACAACACAACCACAGTCAAAAATCAGATGTAAAAAGAAAAGGTTTATATACATCCCATAGTCAGTGACACTTGTGTAGAATAGTAACAGTATGGAGGTCAAGGTGCTTGTCTGAATGGTGACGGGACATTAAAACAAAGTTTACGTCTACTTTATGCACAAGGCTATCTGTCCAAATGGTCGTGTACATTGAGCCTGCATGGAGTCTCTGTCATATGCGCCTGAATAATGTCCACGTTCAGAACTGTATAACATGGAGACAACAACCCTTTAATACCTTCGCAGAAAATTAGAGGCAAATCTAGGTTCATTAGGACCCTACTGGCTTACATTGGTGAGGTATTGTGACTCCATACAACTCAGACAGGTTGCTCGGAGCCATAATTAGGTAGTAAGTATGAGGCCTAGTATTCACTACTTAGAAAGATGCAATAATTGTCATTTAATAGGGATGTCCACTTTTTAATAAAACATTTTAGCATACTAATGGCCTGACCAAAAAAAAGCTTATACTTACCTTATCTCCACCTGCAAACCAGTACTGCCACCATCATTCTCTCTGCCAGTTTTCGGTCTACTTCCTGGCTCCAGCTGAAGGTAACGTCACTCCTGCAGATACTTATTGGCCGCAGTGGTCACATATCATTGCCTGGCTTTACTTTTCAGATGTGAATGCTCCAAACTGTGACATGAGGCAATTGTACTTGACTGTTATAACCTATTGAACTGTATAAACTATTTGCTCTATAATTCACCCACATGTTACAGCTGATTGGAAAAGCTAAAAGAATAGATTTCCAGTAATATTGGTAAAATATAATTGATCTCAGCTTGCTGAACTTAGAAACCTTCAGTGTGGAAAAGAGGGATGGTTTATGTACCTTAATGGATGAAGGGTACGTACATAGAAATTATGTACCTGCCCATTCCATATGGAAACAGATAACACCTCCCATTGCTGCACAGTTCCCAGTTATAGGTTTAACACTGTTATAGTTCTTAGTCATATACTTCTAGAGCTGAAGTGTTTAGTTAGTAAATTTAGGGCGACATGTCCCATTAGGGCTGCGCCATTTTTTGGTGCATTTTGCACCAAAAAACTGTTGACGCCCTATTCTCTATATAAATGAACTGTAGTACACCAAAACTAGGCGCATTATACGCCAGGCATGACACATTTGAATGCGCCTGAAGTAGGCGCATGAAATATGCTAGCAATGATATGCTATGCGCCTATATAGGCGCATCAATGATACTATGCAAAGATTACCACATGCCAGATTTTGGACAGGTTCATACATTTGGCGCACTTTACACTGATTAAAACTGGAGTGGCGGTGAATCTTTTCTGACATGTCGCCCTAAAAGTCATGTCAATTATCCATTTTGTATAGATGTAAACATACAATATTCCAGTAGCAGGGTCATTCCTTGTAATGAGAAAAGTGGGGAATCTCCATTTAGTCAGAAAATCTCATTGCATTGTTAAGAGCTTTAAAAAGACTCTTTGTCATTCTAAGGCATAGCTGCCCCTCCTTACTATATTAAACTGATGTGGTTTAATCAGGAAAAAAATTTTGGGGCCCCTTAGGGAGCTAAAATATGACCCACTTTCCAAGATGAAATGGATTCATTAAAATAAACATTGGAGAATTTGAATTGGGCAATGTAAGATGAAAAATTT